>JAPDOI010001570.1:0-15000 GCA_029168955.1 Aplectana chamaeleonis
TTCGCGATGTCGATGACGTCATCAGGCCCGAAGCACTTTTCACGATGTCCCGATGACGTCATCAGAAGCCCGAAGCACTTCTCACGATGTCCTGATGACGTCATCAGAGCCCGAAGCACTTTTCACGATGTCCCGATGACGTCATCAGGGCCCGAAGCACTTTTCACGATGTCAGATGACGTCATCAGGGCCCGAAGCACTTTTCACGATGTCCCGATGACGTCATCAGAAGCCCGAAGCACTTTTCACGATGTCCCGATGACGTCATCAGGGCCCGAAGCACTTTTCACGATGTCCCGATGACGTCATCAGGGCCGAAGCACTTTTCACGATGTCCCGATGACGTCATCAGGGCCGAAGCACTTTTCACGATGTCCCGATGACGTCATCAGGAGCCCAGAAGCACTTTTCACGATGTCCGATGACGTCATCAGAAGCCCGAAGCACTTTTCACGATGTCCCGATGACGTCATCAGGGCCCGAAGCACTTTTCACGATGTCCGATGACGTCATCAGAAGCCCGAAGCACTTTTCACGATGTCCGATGACGTCATCAGAAGCCCGAAGCACTTTTCACGACGTCCCGATGACGTCATCAGGAGCCCGAAGCACTTTTCACGATGTCCGATGACGTCATCAGGAGCCCGAAGCACTTTTCACGATGTCCGATGACGTCATCAGAAGCCCGAAGCACTTTTCACGATGTCCCGATGACGTCATCAGGAGCCCGAAGCACTTTCACGATGTCCCGATGACGTCATCAGGGCCCGAAGCACTTTTCACGATGTCCCGATGACGTCATCAGGGCCGAAGCACTTTCACGATGTCCCGATGACGTCATCAGAAGCCCGAAGCACTTTTCACGATGTCCCGATGACGTCATCAGGGCCCGAAGCACTTTTCACGATGTCCGATGACGTCATCAGAAGCCCGAAGCACTTTTCACGATGTCCGATGACGTCATCAGGGCCGAAGCACTTTTCACGATGTCCCGATGACGTCATCAGGCCCGAAGCACTTTTCACGATGTCCCGATGACGTCATCAGGCCCGAAGCACTTTTCACGATGTCCGATGACGTCATCAGGGCCCGAAGCACTTTTCACGATGTCCGATGACGTCATCAGGGCCGAAGCACTTTTCACGATGTCTGATGACGTCATCAGAGCCGAAGCACTTTTCACGATGTCCCGATGACGTCATCAGGGCCCGAAGCACTTTTCACGATGTCCCGATGACGTCATCAGAAGCCGAAGCACTTTTCACGATGTCCCGATGACGTCATCAGAAGCCCAAGCACTTTTCACGATGTCCCGATGACGTCATCAGGAGCCCGAAGCACTTTTCACGATGTCCCGATGACGTCATCAGAAGCCCGAAGCACTTTTCACGATGTCCCGATGACGTCATCAGGGCCCGAAGCACTTTTCACGATGTCCAGATGACGTCATCAGAAGCCCGAAGCACTTTTCACGATGTCCCGATGACGTCATCAGGGCCGAAGCACTTTTCACGATGTCCCGATGACGTCATCAGGAGCCCGAAGCACTTTTCACGATGTCCCGATGACGTCATCAGGAGCCCGAAGCACTTTTCACGATGTCCCGATGACGTCATCAGGAGCCCGAAGCACTTTTCACGATGTCAGATGACGTCATCAGGGCCCGAAGCACTTTTCACGATGTCCCGATGACGTCATCAGGGGCCGAAGCACTTTTCACGATGTCCCGATGACGTCATCAGAAGCCCGAAGCACTTTTCACGATGTCCCGATGACGTCATCAGAAGCCCGAAGCACTTTCACGATGTCCCGATGACGTCATCAGAAGCCGAAGCACTTTTCACGATGTCCGATGACGTCATCAGGGCCCGAAGCACTTTTCACGATGTCCCGATGACGTCATCAGAGCCCGAAGCACTTTTCGCGATGTCCGATGACGTCATCAGAAGCCCGAAGCACTTTTCACGATGTCCCGATGACGTCATCAGGAGCCCGAAGCACTTTTCACGATGTCCGATGACGTCATCAGGCCCGAAGCACTTTTCACGATGTCCAGATGACGTCATCAGGCCCGAAGCACTTTTCACGATGTCCCGATGACGTCATCAGAAGCCCGAAGCACTTTTCACGATGTCCCGATGACGTCATCAGGAGCCCGAAGCACTTTTCACGATGTCCCGATGACGTCATCAGAAGCCCGAAGCACTTTTCACGATGTCCCGATGACGTCATCAGGGCCCGAAGCACTTTTCACGATGTCCCGATGACGTCATCAGGCCCGAAGCACTTTTCACGATGTCCCGATGACGTCATCAGGAGCCCGAAGCACTTTCACGATGTCAGATGACGTCATCAGGAGCCCGAAGCACTTTTCACGATGTCCCGATGACGTCATCAGAAGCCCGAAGCACTTTTCACGATGTCCCGATGACGTCATCAGAAGCCCAAGCACTTTCACGATGTCCGATGACGTCATCAGGGCCCGAAGCACTTTTCACGATGTCCCGATGACGTCATCAGAAGCCCGAAGCACTTTTCACGATGTCCGATGACGTCATCAGGGCCCGAAGCACTTTTCACGATGTCCCGATGACGTCATCAGAAGCCAGAAGCACTTTTCACGATGTCCCGATGACGTCATCAGGCCCGAAGCACTTTTCACGATGTCCCGATGACGTCATCAGGCCCGAAGCACTTTTCACGATGTCCCGATGACGTCATCAGAAGCCCTAAGCACTTTCACGATGTCCCGATGACGTCATCAGGGCCCGAAGCACTTTTCACGATGTCCCGATGACGTCATCAGAAGCCCGAAGCACTTTTCACGATGTCCCGATGACGTCATCAGAAGCCCGAAGCACTTTTCACGATGTCCGATGACGTCATCAGAAGCCCGAAGCACTTTTCACGATGTCCCGATGACGTCATCAGGGCCCGAAGCACTTTTCACGATGTCCGATGACGTCATCAGGGCCCGAAGCACTTTCACGATGTCAGATGACGTCATCAGAGCCCGAAGCACTTTTCACGATGTCCCGATGACGTCATCAGAAGCCCGAAGCACTTTTCACGATGTCCCGATGACGTCATCAGAGCCCGAAGCACTTTTCACGATGTCCCGATGACGTCATCAGAAGCCCGAAGCACTTTTCACGATGTCCCGATGACGTCATCAGAAGCCCGAAGCACTTTTCACGATGTCCCGATGACGTCATCAGGGCCGAAGCACTTTCACGATGTCCGATGACGTCATCAGAAGCCCGAAGCACTTTTCACGATGTCAGATGACGTCATCAGAAGCCCGAAGCACTTTTCACGATGTCCCGATGACGTCATCAGGGCCCGAAGCACTTTTCACGATGTCCCGATGACGTCATCAGGGCCCGAAGCACTTTTCACGATGTCCCGATGACGTCATCAGGGCCGAAGCACTTTTCACGATGTCCCGATGACGTCATCAGAAGCCCGAAGCACTTTTCACGATGTCCAGATGACGTCATCAGGGCCCGAAGCACTTTTCACGATGTCCGATGACGTCATCAGAAGCCCGAAGCACTTTTCACGATGTCCCGATGACGTCATCAGAAGCCCGAAGCACTTTTCACGATGTCCCGATGACGTCATCAGGGCCCGAAGCACTTTTCACGACGTCCCGATGACGTCATCAGAAGCCCGAAGCACTTTTCACGATGTCCCGATGACGTCATCAGGGCCCGAAGCACTTTTCACGATGTCCGATGACGTCATCAGAAGCCCGAAGCACTTTTCACGATGTCCTGATGACGTCATCAGAAGCCCGAAGCACTTTTCACGATGTCCGATGACGTCATCAGAGCCCGAAGCACTTTTCACGATGTCCCGATGACGTCATCAGGGCCCGAAGCACTTTTCACGATGTCCGATGACGTCATCAGGGCCGAAGCACTTTTCACGATGTCCCGATGACGTCATCAGGGCCCGAAGCACTTTTCACGATGTCCCGATAACGTCATCAGAAGGCCGAAGCACTTTTCACGATGTCCCGATGACCTCCTGAGAAGCCCGAAGCACTTTTCACGATGTCTCGATGACGTCATCAGAAGGCCGAAGCACTTTTCACGATGTCCCGATAACGTCATCAGAAGGCCGAAGCACTTTTAGCGATGTTCCGATGACGTCATCAGAAGCCCGAAGCACTTTTCACGATGTCCGATGACGTCATCAGAAGCCCGAAGCACTTTTCACGATGTCCCGATGACGTCATCAGAGCCCGAAGCACTTTTCACGACGTTCTGATGACGTCATCAGAAGCCAGAAGCACTTCTCACGATGTCCGATAACGTCATCAGAAGGCCGAAGCACTTTTCACGACGTTCTGATGACGTCATCAGAAGCCAGAAGCACTTCTCACGATGTCCGATAACGTCATCAGGAGGCCGAAGCACTTTTCACGATGTCCCGATGACGTCATCAGAAGGCCGAAGCACTTTTCCCATGTCCCGATAACGTCATCAGAAGGCCGAAGCACTTTTCACGACGTTCTGATGACGTCATCAGAAGGCCGATGCACTTTTCACGACGTCCGATAACGTCATCAGAAGGCCGAAGCACTTTTCACGATGTCCCGATGACGTCATCAGGGCCGAAGCACTTTTCACGATGTCCCGATGACGTCATCAGGGCCCGAAGCACTTTTCACGATGTCCGATGACGTCATCAGAAGCCCGAAGCACTTCTCACGATGTCTCGATGACATCATCGAAAGCCCGAAGCACATTTCACGATGTCCCGATGACATCATCAGAAGCCCGAAGCACTTTTCACGATGTCGCTATGACGTCATCAGAAGCCCGAAGCACTTTTCACGATGTCCCGATGACGTCATCAGGGCCCGAAGCACTTTTCACGATGTCCTGATGACGTCATCAGAAGCCCGAAGCACTTTTCACGATGTCCCGATGACGTCATCAGGGCCCGAAGCACTTTTCACGATGTCAGATGACGTCATCAGGGCCCGAAGCACTTTTCACGATGTCCCGATGACGTCATCAGGGCCCGAAGCACTTTTCACGATGTCCCGATGACGTCATCAGAAGCCCGAAGCACTTCTCACGATGTCCCGATGACGTCATCAGGAGCCCGAAGCACTTTTCACGATGTCAGATGACGTCATCAGGGCCGAAGCACTTTCACGATGTCCCGATGACGTCATCAGGCCGAAGCACTTTTCACGATGTCCCGATGACGTCATCAGGGCCCGAAGCACTTTTCACGATGTCCCGATGACGTCATCAGGAGCCCGAAGCACTTTTCACGATGTCCCGATGACGTCATCAGGGCCCGAAGCACTTTTCACGATGTCCCGATGACGTCATCAGGCCCGAAGCACTTTTCACGATGTCCCGATGACGTCATCAGGAGCCCGAAGCACTTTTCACGATGTCGATGACGTCATCAGGGCCCAAGCACTTTTCACGATGTCCCGATGACGTCATCAGGGCCCGAAGCACTTTTCACGATGTCCCGATGACGTCATCAGGGCCCGAAGCACTTTTCACGATGTCCCGATGACGTCATCAGAAGCCCGAAGCACTTTCACGATGTCCCGATGACGTCATCAGGAGCCCGAAGCACTTTTCACGATGTCCCGATGACGTCATCAGGGCCAGCACTTTTCACGATGTCCCGATGACGTCATCAGGGCCCAAGCACTTTTCACGATGTCCCGATGACGTCATCAGAAGCCCAAGCACTTTTCACGATGTCCCGATGACGTCATCAGAAGCCCGAAGCACTTTTCACGACGTCCGATGACGTCATCAGGCCCGAAGCACTTTTCACGATGTCCCGATGACGTCATCAGGCCCGAAGCACTTTTCACGATGTCCGATGACGTCATCAGAGCCCGAAGCACTTTTCACGACGTCCCGATGACGTCATCAGGGCCAGAAGCACTTTTCACGATGTCCGATGACGTCATCAGAAGCCCGAAGCACTTTTCACGATGTCCCGATGACGTCATCAGGGCCGAAGCACTTTTCGCGATGTCCCGATGACGTCATCAGAAGCCCGAAGCACTTTTCACGATGTCCAGATGACGTCATCAGAAGCCCGAAGCACTTTTCACGATGTCCCGATGACGTCATCAGGGCCCGAAGCACTTTTCACGATGTCCCGATGACGTCATCAGAAGCCCGAAGCACTTTTCACGATGTCCCGATGACGTCATCAGAGCCCGAAGCACTTTTCGCGATGTCCCGATGACGTCATCAGAATCCCGAAGCACTTTTCACGATGTCCTGATGACGTCATCAGGGCCCGAAGCACTTTCACGATGTCCCGATGACGTCATCAGGGCCGAAGCACTTTTCACGATGTCCCGATGACGTCATCAGGAGCCCGAAGCACTTTTCACGATGTCCCGATGACGTCATCAGGGCCCGAAGCACTTTTCACGATGTCCCGATGACGTCATCAGGAGCCCGAAGCACTTTCACGATGTCCGATGACGTCATCAGGGCCCGAAGCACTTTTCACGATGTCCCGATGACGTCATCAGAAGCCCGAAGCACTTTTCACGATGTCAGATGACGTCATCAGGGCCGAAGCACTTCTGACGACGTCCCGATGACGTCATCAGAAGCCCGAAGCACTTTTCACGATGTCCGATGACGTCATCAGGGCCGAAGCACTTTTCACGATGTCCCGATGACGTCATCAGGAGCCCGAAGCACTTTTCACGATGTCCCGATGACGTCATCAGGGCCCGAAGCACTTTTCACGATGTCCCGATGACGTCATCAGAAGCCCGAAGCACTTTTCACGATGTCCCGATGACGTCATCAGAGCCCGAAGCACTTTTCACGATGTCCCGATGACGTCATCAGGAGCCCGAAGCACTTTTCACGATGTCAGATGACGTCATCAGGGCCCGAAGCACTTTTCACGATGTCCGATGACGTCATCAGGGCCCGAAGCACTTTTCACGACGTCCCGATGACGTCATCAGGGCCGAAGCACTTTTCACGATGTCCCGATGACGTCATCAGAAGCCGAAGCACTTTTCACGATGTCCCGATGACGTCATCAGAAGCCCGAAGCACTTTTCACGATGTCGATGACGTCATCAGAAGCCCGAAGCACTTTTCACGATGTCCCGATGACGTCATCAGAACCGAAGCACTTTCACGATGTCAGATGACGTCATCAGGGCCCGAAGCACTTTTCACGATGTCTCGATGACGTCATCAGAAGCATGAAGCACTTTTCACGATGTCCCGATGACGTCAACAGAAGACCGATGCACCTTTCACGATGTCCCGATGACGTCATCAGGGGACCGAAGCACTTTTCTCGATGTCGATGACGTCATCAGAAGCCCGAAGCTCTTTTCACGATGTCCCGATGACGTCTTCAGAAGTCCTGTGCACTTTTCACGATGCCCTGATGACGTCATCAGAGGACCGAAGCACTTTTCACGATGTCCCGATGACGTCATCAGGGCCCGAAGCACTTTTCACGATGTCCCGATGACGTCATCAGGGCCCGAAGCACTTTCACGATGTCCCGATGACGTCATCAGGGCCGAAGCACTTTTCACGATGTCCCGATGACGTCATCAGGGCCCGAAGCACTTTTCACGATGTCCCGATGACGTCATCAGGGCCCGAAGCACTTTTCACGATGTCCCGATGACGTCATCAGGCCCGAAGCACTTTTCACGATGTCCCGATGACGTCATCAGAAGCCCGAAGCACTTTCACGATGTCCCGATGACGTCATCAGAAGCCCGAAGCACTTTTCACGATGTCAGATGACGTCATCAGAAGCCCGAAGCACTTTTCACGATGTCCGATGACGTCATCAGGGCCGAAGCACTTTTCACGATGTCCCGATGACGTCATCAGAAGCCCGAAGCACTTTTCACGATGTCCGATGACGTCATCAGGGCCCGAAGCACTTTTCACGATGTCCCGATGACGTCATCAGAAGCCCGAAGCACTTTTCGCGATGTCAGATGACGTCATCAGAAGCCCGAAGCACTTTTCACGATGTCCTGATGACGTCATCAGGGCCGAAGCACTTTTCACGATGTCCCGATGACGTCATCAGGCCCGAAGCACTTTTCACGATGTCCCGATGACGTCATCAGGGCCGAAGCACTTTTCACGACGTCCCGATGACGTCATCAGAAGCCCGAAGCACTTTTCACGATGTCCCGATGACGTCATCAGGCCCGAAGCACTTTTCACGATGTCCCGATGACGTCATCAGAAGCCCGAAGCACTTTTCACGATGTCCGATGACGTCATCAGGGCCCGAAGCACTTTTCACGATGTCCGATGACGTCATCAGGGCCCGAAGCACTTTTCACGATGTCCCGATGACGTCATCAGGGCCCGAAGCACTTTTCACGATGTCCCGATGACGTCATCAGAAGCCCGAAGCACTTTTCACGATGTCCCGATGACGTCATCAGAAGCCCGAAGCACTTTTCACGACGTCCCGATGACGTCATCAGGCCCGAAGCACTTTTCACGATGTCAGATGACGTCATCAGAAGCCCGAAGCACTTTTCACGATGTCCGATGACGTCATCAGAAGCCCGAAGCACTTTTCACGATGTCCCGATGACGTCATCAGGCCCGAAGCACTTTTCACGATGTCCCGATGACGTCATCAGGAGCCCGAAGCACTTTTCACGATGTCCCGATGACGTCATCAGGCCCGAAGCACTTTTCACGATGTCCCGATGACGTCATCAGGCCGAAGCACTTTTCACGATGTCCCGATGACGTCATCAGGGCCCGAAGCACTTTTCACGATGTCCGATGACGTCATCAGAAGCCCGAAGCACTTTTCACGATGTCCGATGACGTCATCAGGGCCCGAAGCACTTTTCACGATGTCCCGATGACGTCATCAGGAGCCCGAAGCACTTTTCACGATGTCCCGATGACGTCATCAGAGCCCGAAGCACTTTTCACGATGTCCCGATGACGTCATCAGAATCCCCACTGACTTACACATCTGATTACCCGCAGCAAACGTACCCCTACACCAACTTACCTGTCTGCCAAGTTGATTGCCGCTGCAACCATTGGCCGTGGCTATTAGCAGTGAGGATTCTGAAAAGCGTGACGGCCCGGCCCTGACCCCTGACCCGGCCCACGGCGGCCTGACCCCTACGGCCCACGGCCCACGACCCTGACCCACGGCCCTGACCCACGGCCCTGGCCCCACGGCTGACGGCCCCCCGGACCGGCCCCAGCCCACGGCCCACCTGACCCTCGGCCCTCGGCCCCCGGCTGACTGACCGGCCCGGCCCACGGCCCCTGACCCGGCCTGGCCTACAGCCTACGGCCTGACCTCGGCCCACGGCCTGCAAGCTCACGGCCTACGGCGCACACAATGAAATTTTCTTAAGCTTTCGAGCTCACAACTTTGTTATTTGTGAACCGATTTTGTTGAAATTTGGACAGCAGGTGTATTCTGAACCCCTTCGCTTATATCCAGAAGGAAATCTTCAGAAATTTTGTTTCAAAGATTCTATAAACTATTTTATAAAATTCTAAGTGATCACAAGGCCTAGGCAAAACCAAACCTCTCCAGCCGCTTCGCGGCTGGAGCGATAATAACGGTTCCTCATGATAAGGTATCATCAATCCCTGATGAGGGGAGCCGCGACGTTGCTACGCTAACTTTATCACGACAGTCGAGCGGTTGTTCTTTTGAGAAAGCACAATGGTAGAAATGGAGAAACAACCGCTCAGCTTCCAAGATAGCGAGATAATATGTAGCTGTAGCGCGGCTTTCTAGAGATAAGATTATCTAACTGTTTTGCTTTGCTACGGATTAGTATGATTTGGAAATGAAACATTTGTGAGAAACTCGTTAAAAGAGGTAAAATGTCTTATGCTAGTGATTTGGCATGGGAATAACCAGAAAGAAGCGCTAAAAACTCAGTGGAAATGACTCATCGCTGGTTTGGCTGTGCACTTGTTTACTAAACAACGAGGGTGGAGTGTGACATTGAAAAGCCAAATCACGCACTTGTTACTGAGCATTTATGTATTTCGATGTGACAGCAGTTCTCTTAGTTGACGACATTCGCATTAACTCACTACGCTGATGTTATTTCCACTTTCATTAATTGATGAGTCAATCGAAAGCGAACGCGTCAAATAATTTAGTAATGCTTGAAAATCAATATTTCTGAATGATTTTGAGGTGGGAGACACAATAACATATATTTTGCAAGGACCTGAGACTTGTTAACCTAAACTGCAAGCGTTAGGCTGATTTCAGAAGAGAAAGCGCGTGATTTGGCTTTTCAATGTCACACTCAATTTTTGTTGTTTAGTAAACAAGTGCACAGCCAAATCAACGATGAATCATTTCACTGAGTTTTTAGCGCTTCTTTCGAGTTTATTCCCGTGCCAAATCAGTAGCATAAGACATTTAACTTCTTTTAACGAGTTTCTCGAAAATGTTTCATTTCCAAATCATACTAATCCGTAGCAAAGCAAAACAGTTTAGATGATTTCACTTTATTTTTGCAAAGGTTTCCTTTTAAAGGCACATTACACCCTCAGATATGACTTTCATATGTCCATGCAGTTGTGTAGTAGAACCCTCTTGCATAACACTTGCCCACCCCTTCTAGAACCACCACAGTTCACACCCTTTTCCATGGTTTCCGAACCCAATAACGACTAGATGAACGGATGAATCACAACCGCGTTTTCGATTTTCACTCCCTTGCCGGTCCTCCCAGTTGGGTCGAACACACGATCCGTAACGCTTGGCGTACTCGCAGTTGGGTCCCGCTCTCTTTCCCCGGCGTTAGGCGCTTTTTAAGTCGAGCCCCACACACTTTCCCCAGCGCTTGTCGCCGTCCCAGTTGGGTCCCTCACGCTTTGCTCGAGGCTTGGCGCACTTCTACTTGGGTTCTGCACACGTTCCCCGGCGCTTGGCGTACTTATAGCTGAATTCCGCAATCGTTTCCCGTCGCTTGGCGCCGCCGGTTGGTGTCCGCACACCTTCCCGGCGCTTGGCGCACTTCTAGAATGGGCCACACACGTTCTCCGGCTCTTGGCGCACTTCTAGTGTGGTTCCGGAACACGTTCCCTGCGCTCGCGCCACTTCTAGAATTGGGTCCGCACACGTTCCGGCGCTCAGCCCAGTTCTGAATTGGGTCCACGCACAAGTTGCCCGGCGCTATGGCGCATTTCTACTTGGGTCCTGCAACGTTCACGAAATATCGCGCACTTCTTGATGTCCTCGTGAAACTGTGTGCATACGGTTCCTGATGGACGTAAAGCAGACCTACCTAACGCTTTGCAATCAAATTCCACTCCTCATCACAATACCACTTCATTTTCTCTCAATTGGCCAACCATGTTTCATATCATTCAAAAGTTCACCTACCGGACACACACACACACACACACACACACACACACACACACACACACACACACACACACACACACACACACACACACACACAGACACACACACACACTACAAATCCACACACAGACACCTAAACAATGTTGCGCCACCTGCACACACACACCTTGATTAGCACACACACAGCACACACTTTGACTTCTTTGCTCTAGACCTCACCCTGGGCACACACACATCCATCGTTCTAGAAGAACAATACTGAAACAAATAATAGGTCAACTAAGTTGCAACGTTTTGAGAAACATATATAAATATACACATTAAACAGCGATAGTACTTTTAACTTCTGCACACACCACCTGCCACACACACACACACACACACACACACACACACACACACACATACACACACACCACATACACACAGACACCTAGACACACACACACACACACACACACACCACACACACACACACACACACACACACACACACACACACACACACACACACACACACACACACACACCCTTACACACACACACTTACACACCACACACACACACACACACCCCACACACACTTGCACCACACACACACATCCCCACGCCGCCACACACGTTTTCAGGCACCAAATTTTCCACGCCTACAGAGGTCATGCGTATGGACCTTTGCACTCGTAGACACATTTGGAACTATCTTCCAGACCGAGTTCTGTAACGGGTTTGCGCAAACCATTTTCCAATCAGGTGCCGCGCGCGCCACATCAAACCATAACAGACTTCTCCACATAGATGTAAAACAATTAAATCCTTGCAGGAATAAGTTGGGACGGCTAATCGCGGGTGCCCGCTCACCCCCAAGTGAAGAAAACTTTTAAAATGCCTGTATCGTCGTTTTTTAATTAACTCCTAATGGCACGGTCCAACGTCGTCTGCGAAATCTGAGATTAACTCATGTTTGTGAAGTAGACCCACCCTATGTAACACCTGGGGCCCACATGAGGTCGCCACTTTGGCACGCCCTCTTTGACGACATTTCGAGCTCAACTGTAGCTAGATGAGCGATGGATTTCGCTCAATTGTCCCGTTTTTCCCGTTGTCGTCAGCCTACCTCTTCATTTTAGTCCGCGCGGATAAATCGGCTGCAAATGATGACGGAAACCACAAGACTTGGACAACTCGTCCATCCTCCTTCCCCCCACAGTTTTTGAGGTCATAAGTCCCTTCAAAGGGAGTTTTATACGATTCCAGAGACATAATTGGAATCAACGTGTGATCTCTTCAAGATAAACGGGAAAACACAAAAACGATTCTAAAGTTGGGTTGTACCTTAAAAGTAGTTAGTAAAATCCTAATGTAGTTGGCAACTGCTCTAACAGTAAGAGCAAGGTAAAAAACGGCAAAACGGGCATTTATAGAAAATTCGCTAGTTGGCGGTGGGGGCGGGCGGCCACCCGTAATTAGCAGTCCTAACTTGTTCCTGCGCGTTACCCTCCAATTTCTCATTTTTTTCACTTTGTGATGGGCTGGTTTATAGGTAGTACAGTTTACCAAAAGGTATCTATATATCTGCAGACAAAGCAGAAGTGGTCAGCTGAAGATCACTATGCTCGAAACTCAATGCCACACCCTCGCCTCCGGTTAAGGGAGAACGGTCGAACTATGTATAGAGCTTCTGCTTCGCCTGTGGATTATGGTAAACTGGACTACACCTTTCATGAGTGTAGCACAACAACCGTTTCAGCCGCGAACCCCGTTCTGTTTATCCCGTCGCTATACTACTCTAACATGTAGTGGAAAATAGTATAGATCTTTCTGCTAAAATGATGCCATTAACTCTGGGTGACCATCAAAACATTCGAAGACACCTCAGAGTCTGTATCACTTTATGACAGCGCGTCCAACCTACGACTACCATCGGCCTTACCTGCCTTACTCAGCTGTGGTAGCCGGAAACTTATATAGTAGTGGTCTACACTAGTCAATCTGGTGTGGTGGATTAATTGCTTCGCAAGACTTCAATCGGCTGGTAGAGTGTGCTCATGCAATAAAAGAGTGTATTGTGCGGAAAAGAACTCCTTAAGCCTTCACTTGCGATATCAAGAGAATTTGTTCGTGAGGTTACAAGGACCTTTGAAATTGCTCAGAAGAATTCACAAGCTTATAAGTCCGTATAATCCATATTCGAACACATTTTCACATGAGGTAGTCCCCTTCATGAACAGTGCCCTGGAAAATAAGAGTTATGTATTTCCTTTTACCCTGACGCCGACAATGTGCGCAGTAAGTCTCCTCAGGAGCTCGACATTGCCTACAAATTGTGTTTAATGGGTGTAATAATTCTCCAGCTGTGACATTTATGGTGCGCATAAATACTGTTCACTGCATAGAATAAGAGAAGGGAGCTTGAATTCTGCGGGTGCCAGGAAATGGCAATGTCAGCGATCTAGGTAATTCATCAGTATTAGCTGATTTGAAAAAGTGTGTACTTCAGGGAAAGTTTGCAGGTCAATTAATGTCTCTTTACTCTTACCCACTGACCTCCCGGCTTCATGGACCACAATCCATTATATATTTTCGTATGGGAATGACGGAGGAGAAGCTAAGGGCTTCCTCGTCTGAAGGCATATCTTGGAGCCAAAGACGGAAACCGTGAGTGACTGATGTGGAGATCACTATGAGTAATGTTTTCGACCTATCACAGCAGAAAACCCTGCTAGATAACGTGGACTTGTCATGTTTCAGCGTTTTTGCGCGAGTCTATTCTCACTAGCTTCCCTGTAAATAGAGTGAGGCTATTCGGTGATTACAGTAACAATTATGCTGAATAAATATGCTAAACAAATATTTGACGGTTTCTAAAATTTTTGGTCAACAATGGGGTATGGGCGCACCCTCGTCGAAGTCCGAGACAACGATCTGCTTGACCCTTGTTATAATAAAAGAATATCAGAACTGAATCCAATAAGGCTGTATCCGTTGCTTGAGGAAAGGGGGGGGGGAATGAGTATCCGATCTTTTAAAAGTTGTGAATGTCTGGGATACGTTCGCTGATTTACCCCATAGTGTTGGAAGACCTCGGGGAGCAAAACTTTGATGTGAGTGCAACTTTCTTCTTCACCCCCCCCCCTATCGGAATTACAGGGTGCGTATTAAATACCCGTACACGGTTCGGACCGCATAACTCATCAAGGAAGCAAGCAAATTGGGAGCTATCTATACTATATTATACTGACAACATAATCATTCAAAAGAATCAGATATCACTTGATGTGGCCGCCTTTCGCTTTGATGACAGCTCGAAGACGATTTGGGTAGGCATCCGCGGCGGCCCGCAGCGCATCCTGAAAAATCTCACTCCAGGCTTTCTTCAATGAAGATTTGAGTGCGCTGATAATGGTGTGTTCTGTAGCCCAGGCTCTCTCCTCCAAAATGCTCCAACCGCAGTAGTCCATAACGCTGAGGTCTGAAGTTTGTTGGCCATTCAGTCGCAGCGATGAAATTCGGTAGTTTCTCACGACAGCAATGCTGGACTTTCTTAGACCTGTGAGCTGGAGCGTCATCTTGTTAGAACATTCATTGTCCTCCCTAATAATGTTCCAT
>JAPDOI010001570.1:20000-163949 GCA_029168955.1 Aplectana chamaeleonis
GGTGCAAATATTGCATTTTCTCGATGCATTTCTTAAGTTCAACTTATTTTATTTTCCAACACTATCGTCATAGAGCTCAATGAAAGCGACTCAGAATTCACTTCAAAATTGAAATCAGGCCACTTTGGAAGCAAGTTATGGCGATGCAGCGCTTTGTGAAAAAAAAAAAGCTTACCGCATAATGCTTTTTCTGCAAAAAAATTGTGTGCGGAAGGTACTGTGCACGAACCTAAAGAAAGGCATCTGATTCAGCTGGAAACCACTTTCCATTTTTGGCTCAATTTCATGAATGAGGCCGATAGAGTCACACCGGTAAACTTTGGCGCGTCAAAAACGTAGGGTTCTGAGGTGGGAATTGGTTAAAAGATGAGGATTCGCCACCAGTTCTGCACCAGCCATGTAGCACTTAACCCTCATCCCAAATTTGCACAGTGGAAGCTTTGAGTTTTTAAGTGATTTTGGTAGAAGAAGAAGGCAAAAGAATTTTCTCACCTAGAGAAAGTTTAAAGCGTGAAAGCACTTCAGACGTTCAGAAAAACTTGTGCACTGGACACACCGAATTCGACGGAGGGGGTGGAGAAAGTAAACTTTTTCAAAAAGTTTCTAAACGCGTTAATCCAAATCAGAGGAGTTTTTTGGGGTTTCTTTGCTATTATGGCTTACCTCAAGAGATTGCCTACTCGAAAACATAGAGAAATAAGACACCGTTTTTCGCGCGTACGATGCCTTTAGGGCTGTTGAGCACAGCGAGGCACCGCCCTGCAATTTAAATAATTCATAGATCCTAAAGCACGACCATAAAGTACGCCATGAAGCTGTAGATTAATACACCTTGTATATATACTATATATATATATATATATATATATATATATATATATATATATATATATATATATATATATATATATATATATATATATATATATATATATATATATATATATATATATATATATATATATATATATATATATATATATATATATCACTATAATATATTACACACCTACTAGGTTGCTTGAATAACAATCTGTTTAAAAGTGTTCGTAAGAGCGCCATCGACAATCAAGAGATCGAATGTGACTGAAAAACCCATCTCTGACAAGCAAGAAGTAGTTTCAACCGTAGGACCTCTTTCAGAGTTCGATCGCAGTGCAACGCGAAATGCAATTGCAAAAAAAGTCAAAAACGATTTTGTCGCAAACTTCAAATCCATTTTCACAATTTATTGAAAAACAGTTTTTTCTTGACAAATGAAGGTTTTCAGAGACTCTTTCGACATTTTCGTTCACCAGAGTTTCCAAGTTATGAAAAAACGTGAAAAAAGTTTGATATCGTTTTCTGCGCGTACGATAAATGCTCAAAGCAGCAATTAGATTCTTTTTTGACAGTCGGAAAGTAGTAGTCAGCAGCCAGTGGTTCGAAAAACTCTTCTCTCTCGTCGGCGAGTTGATAAATGCCAAGCTGTCTGCCTCAAAAAAGTCCCATTCCTAGGTGCTGATCGAGTATCTTGCTGGTAGCGTGGTGTCTATGGGCTTAGAAGGCATGCTCCAGTAAATCGTTTTTCTTCATGCTGCATCTACCTAAGTCCGTTCTTAATGGACCAAGTTTCTACAGTTTCGGGAGTGTGTAGAAAACATAGAGCTGATATCTTAGGGTCTACTGAATGGGAAAGACGGAAGTAGGAGTATACTCTTCCATGAACTTTTTTTGGGAACCATGCAGCAGTTCTCTGGCCTGCAGTTGTCCACAAAAATTCCGACCGATAGTGATTCAGAACCTGATCGAGTTCAAGATTGAAATTAGGTGGAAAGCCAATGTTGAGTTAAACTCACGAATAGAGGGGTAGAGAACGTCTAGACGGAGCCACTTCGAAATCTTCAAGAAAAGGACACAAATCAGGCAGAACGGCAGATTGAAAAGCTGAGGACAAGTTGGATAAAAGTCAAGTTTCTGCGATATTTACCTCCCTTAGTTCTTCATACTCAGTGGATCATCAGGCGCGTCCAGAATTACCGTAAATGTGCGTCTGAAGAATTTTCAAATGCCTCAGGAGCCGGTCTGGGCAGTTCTTTCTTCAACACCGGAGGCCTTCGCCTTTTTAACAACCACCCGCTTTTCACCATTGACCTGACCTAATGGAGAATTTGCGTAAAAAACGAGTAACCTGTCTGACACGGGCGATGCCTTTATTTGATATTTCTGCAAGTTTTTTAAAATGATTGGACAGAACAGCCTTGGTTTTTCGATAGGAGAAGGGTTACATTTCTGCACTGTACATGAACCATTCACAACGACATGAATCCTCGCCATGTCTCCATAATTTCGCCTCTCCTTTCCCTCAACTGTGGCTGTGACATTTCTGTGGGTAAAGGTCATCTTCAAAGACAGGCATTCGTGAGTCGTGTGGATGTGACGCCTCGGCGACGTGTGGAACTAGCTGAGGCAATTTAGAAGATGCTACTGCTCAGGCAGGGTTTGGCGTAGAAGTCGCGCCTCGTCTCAGCCTACTGCTGCTCCCTCTATTTCTCGATTAGGTTTCTTCACCAGTCGCACTGCTTTCCCTCCCCCGCGCACATATCCACACCCATCTTTTAGACAAGCCGAGTAACCTAACAGACATGGAGCTCATTCAAACCAGCACGAATTGATTTCGTCAAAAACAAAAAAGGCCCAACTAGGGGCTGTCTTTGGCAGCGGAAAGTAGTGAGGACGACTGGCTGTCTGAAGTGCTGTTTGAGAGACATGAAAACGTCAGCAAACAATCGCATCGACGGCGCGATTTCCGCCAATTCCATTCATGGAGATGGATATCTGAGTGGGAGGAAACGGGGATGCGGACCATACTTAACGCTGCCTTGGGTAACGACCCTGTGGTTGGGTAAGAATTTCCGTTCCCCAGAGTTGATGAACATTTCAACTTTTCAGGAAATAAAAGCTGTGTCAGAAGTTTTGGTCTTCTCCCAGAATTTTCCCGGTCTCCAAAAGATGTGCGAATTTTCGATGAAATTTAGAGGACGACATTGGCAGATTTCCTACAGCTTAAAAGTGTTCACGATAGATCCCATTTCCAGTTCTCCACGGTATACGGAAAGTCTGGTCCCCCATTTAGCTAGGCATGCTTAAAGATAAGGCGAAAGCCGTGTTCTTGTGCCAAAAGAGGGCCGCCCTTGGTTACGTTGACTTTCGAGGGTCGAAGATTTCACCGCAATGATTAAATGATAGCTATGCGATCAAGTGTTATAGCTCACCTATCAGTACTTCCTTTATTTGATTATCTGCTGTTATCACAACTCGAGTTCTCGTTTGTTTAGGGGGGGGGCGCAAAGGGGCATGAGGCGTTTCGATGACTTCGGACTACTTGCTTGCAGCCGCTCTTTCGCCATTTCTAGCTCGTTTTCTGTCATTCTTTCGACACTGAGATCCGAGGTTCCTCTTCACCTATGTGTCAATTCACTGAGGAAAGCCACCGAGAATGATCATCATGAACGCTGCCTTTTAACAATAAATAGTTATTTTTCAGAACGATATTCAAACGCTATTGCATACTTTAAAGAGATAGACGACAAAAGTCAGAGAAAGTGGGAGCAGCGTATCCTCTGGTTCGGAGCCAAACTCACTCTGTTCCTTCGCGCGCTTGTGCGTAGCGAGGGGAGATACAGCGAGAAAGCGTGGGGCAAGGAGACGCAGCATACGCCCGCAGACGCACGCGATGAACGGTAATAAATTTCACTCCGAAACAGAGGATACACGCTTCTCAAATCTTCATTGAGCCATGTTAAATTCGCTCGGATGACTAATGTACGAAGTCCTTCAAGAATGACGAGTATATTCACCAAATTATCACGAATGTTCGGTACAGCATTTCGGAGCCAAGTTTAGTTGGCTCCTTCTCGTGCGAAAGGAGAGACATCAAGTGGTTTAAAACGAGACGCGGCGTACGCAAGAACACGGACGCCTTAGACAGCGGTAAATATCACTCGGAAATGGAGGATATCCATCAATATCAGAGATGTTCGAGAATATCCGTTTTCCTTTCGCCGTTCTCCAATTTTTTTTTCGAGGGAAGGGAAGTGAACATTTCGGAACAAAACAAGCTGTTGTCAAAGAAAATGAGTTTTGATTTTTTTCCGTTTCCGTTTCCCATTTTATGGTCCATTTCGACATGTCCGTTTTTCTTTTTCCAGACCTAAATCCTCTTTCGCTTTCGTTCTCCGGTTCCGGGGAAAAATATTTTTCGCACATCCTTGATCAGCATAATCAGCACTTTAAAATGGGATCCTTCGAAGCAGACAGATATCGAATGCGTCCAGCACTTCTCCTGACTTATCAAAGTCGAATGAATAGTCGAATTATTTGCTTCTGTGTTAGAAAAGTCGATACTGTAAGAAAAAGGCATGAGCAATATTATAACAGAATGAATATGTAGTGCTGTTAACAGCCTCATATGCTTATCTAAAAAGGCCAATTCCAGAAGTTTCGGGATTCGCTGCCTTTCATATTGGATCTCGGATTATCGGAATTTCAGATATTCGGTCCGGCTTTCGGAAATGATTCATTCGAATAAAAACCATTGCATGCAGGGTGCTTCAAGTTTACGAGACATTTTTTCTTAAACGGCATTGCTCCTATGGCTTTTTTCCTGATTTTGATCAAGGAACTAAATGTTAGTATTCAAGATGAACATTACCTATCCAAAAAATAGTTTCCTCGTAAATGTAGAAAGATTTGTAGATAATGCAGGAAAAAAGAAACGGATGCCAAACTTTTAGGAGCTAAACCAAAAAAATTACAGGATGGTAAGTCACTACTTTAGACAATGATTTTCGTCCTTCGCCATGCAACTTTCTTAGCGACGAACGCATATATTTTCTACGTGAGTTTGTTACGAAAGTGCGGCTCATGCACGACTGAGAACGGAGAGAATCGAATAATTTTCATTGACTGTTAGATTTACTGCTTGTGTCAATATAACAGACTAAATGAATGATATCCCAAATTTCGCAGAGTCCCTGGCCACAACCCATGTTCACTGACCAACATAAAGACAGCAGTTTATATGAGACACATGTGTTTTTGATCAGACATCGAAGCTGATGAGCAGCAAATGTCGTGTATAATTAATCAATCCCTCTGAAAACGTGGCTAATCGAATACAAATGTCAGAAATCAGATGAGGGGAGTGGCTCGAAGGTCAATGAAGAGGTACTGAAAATTATGAATTAAAGAGAGGAACAGAAGCCACTCACTCATCTGCATCATCTCAAATATATGTACAACTTTTCTACAAAATAATGGTACAAAGACCACCGAAACTCCGGGACTCCGCACATTTTTTTGGTCAAATCTTGCCCCTCGATACAAACACCCTCATTTTGATTGCTGAAAACAGTCATTTGGGCTCGTTTCTGATGCTACCAATGGCCTAAGCGTTCTAGCACAGGTTGATCAAGTCTAACATTTCCGCTGTCTCAACAGGGCGTGCATGCCGCAGTGCAACTCGTCCGCATCCAATTCAATAACAAACACATTTTTTCATTACTTGCATAAATTTTTTTCAAGACTTTTTCGTTGATTCTCAATACTAGCAGCTCCAAACCATCGTTTCAAGCCATAATATTGATATAGTGTTTTCTGTCCTAAATGCTGTGAAGTTTCGAGGAACCCCAACTGCATATAGTGCATACTTATTCGAAGTTTCAATGTCAGGAAACATTTCTGAGACGAAAAAACCACAGCAAACCCAAGAAGTCAAGACTTTCCTCATTCTCAAAGAATATCATGCACTAACTTCATTGCTAAACCCAAAATTGCTGAAAATTGCCCATTAGAGATGTTACGATCCGTCGAAAACCGCCTAAATTAAGGTGGCGAATGCTTGTTGGAAGATTTGTCTCGAGGTTGTATGGCTTGCTCAGATCAAGAGGAAGCCTGACCGCGGGCTAGTAGTCGATCATAACCGGGATCCGTAGCGGTTCCCCCAGGCGATTACTTTGTGGAATCTCGCAGTTGGTCCCTATTCAGCTCGAATTCCCATGTTCTCCCCGTAAAGGGTATGGTATACTTTTGTGACACACGGTCGCGTCGCTCTGCACAGCGACAGCGACCGCCTCCCGTCCCTTAAATCTGTCGCTGTCACAGTGCACTGCACAGCGACAGCGACAGTGGTAGCGGCAGAATATGGCACATTTACAATATGTCAGCCCTCCGCGACACGTCGCTGCGACCCACACGCGACATCTGTTCCTGCGATAGATATAATGAGAATTTCGCTTTGTATACCCAGCCTACTGTCGGCACCGATCGCACTGATACCTTGCGTTCCGTGCTGTGCGTTGGTGCAAACTTGGTGCACCTATGCTAGAGCATATGTGCACCGAGTCTGCTCCAACGCCCGATGAGGGGCGCTAAGTACATATCAGTGCGATCCGTGCCGACTGTGCCTATGCGTACAAATGTAAAAAAAAACCTGATTTTCCTACCCGGATAGTTTCTCGAATTATCGCGTCCGAAGGGTGCCATTTTGCTAACTGAAAAGACAGATTCATTCGAATGGATGGCATCCTTCAACCGGAGACTGGAGGTCTTCATAGGCACAATCCAACCTCAAAATCGCTTTCCAGTTTTTTTTGCTTATTTTGCAGAGAATTTAGGGCCGATCCCAACAGTGTCTTCAGAATCGCTCAAAACCCACTGCGAAAGAAGTTATTGGGCTTCAAAGATGGTGATTTCAGACAGCAAGAAATTTGTGGACGATGTGTCTCAGTCCTGTTATTCCTCGTCCTTCGCAGCCATCGCGTCGAAGCAGACCACACTATAAAGCTAGTCCGATAACAAATGGAAAAACGTAGATTTTGTTCAAAAACCATGGCCCGCCTGATCCCTATTCAGACCGGAAACCCTGAAGGGGGCGAAGCGAATGGGTGGGGGAGGAGGGAACGGGTCTTCAAAAGAGTTGAGATTCGGCGCTTGGCAGGTTTGCTACACACAGCAGCCGGACCATAATAGAAAATTTCACCCACGAGCTTGGACTGTGCCTTTAAGGATAAACTTAGTAAAAATGTCTGGCCCACTCAAAAGGAGAGGGCTTTTAGAATGTTGCAGACTAAATTGCTGCTTATTTGCGAAATGGAACCAGCTAATGCAATTTGCGTGCTAAAAAATGAGGTCATCCCTGCTTGCGGATCAATGTTCTGGAAATGCCCTCGACAGAAATTCAAATAGTATTAGTCTACGGAAGAGGAGATAATTCTATTGGATACTAGGCAAGATCGAAAAATGGCAGAATCGTGCCATCGCTAAGCCTCATGATGATTCGAAATCATCAAAATCTGGCAGAATCAAAGATCGAACAAAATTGAATAATCGAACAACTCTGAACCTAAAATTTCGAATAATCCATGTAGTTTTCAAGTAGCTCGACTTTTTGATTTGTCGACTATTTGGGCGTTCTTCTATGTCGATACCGACAGTTCCACTTTTAAACCACTAAAGCTTTGTTGAGCTTGGCCGCCCTAGCCAGGAAACGTGAACATTCGTCAAGTCTTTCAAAGAACAGGGTAGCTGGGTGTATGGAGAATCACAGTCGAGCTACCATACCCATTAAGGACCAAGAATGATGCGGATACAAACGGCGACAAAATATCGCAGATATGCAGATGCGCAGACGTCGAAGGCAAGGAACGCGCCCTTAGGCCGGGATCATGCTTCCAGCGACGAGGAACGCAAGGCAGTGTTTACCATCCATGAAAATCGATATGCCTGATATGCCTTGTCGCTGGTCAAGGGAAGTACGATCCCGGCTTAGACGCATGTAATGCGCATTCGCATCCAGAATGGAGTGGAGAAAAATTTAAGCTGCAGATGGAAATCTGTCAAAAATACAAATACAGAATTCCAAAAGTGACGAACCTTTTTAAAATTAGCGTTTTTGTCAGAAACTCACAAATTGTTCCAGGACATGGTGGGACTATCCCATGCCGAGTCTCACTGACGAATTCTATTGTCAGTTTGACAGAGAAAGTGTGGGTGATTTATTTGCTGGTTTACCCTTGAGATGTGATGATTTGCAATTTCTCAAGGAAGAATTGAAGCGTAGTTTCCTTTCTTTTTGAGCAAATTGGTACTATAACGGATCAAAGACTTAAAAAAAGGTAAATGACCTCTTTAATGAATTTTCTGAAAGATTGCAATTCATTTCGCATCGGTCATTGGCTCCTTTGACAATGGCCGAGCCATTAGAGGAAGCTCTTTGGATTAGAAAGATGAGATCCTTCCGTCAGTGGCTATTAAGGATGAAGCCAGAAATGTCTGCCGAATATGTTGCGCAAAGCTGGCCGAGCGGTCCACAGGTTATCGGAAGGCATATGTTGAAGCTCCCATCACTCTCTAGATTTTCCCGAACCGTTTTGGGTATCCGCTGCAAATCTCAGGAATTTCGACTCAATCTCTTTTTGAACGAGTGAAACGCGAAACTCTGAAATAGTTTACATGTAAGGAATGTATTGTAACTGAGGATATTAGCGAAAGGCTACTAACTGTGTTATCAAATACATATTTCACAATCGGAACTGAAATATTCCTCTTTCACCATGAAAATTTGCAAAAAAAAACGATCGATGGATCAGCATGAGGCGCCAAAAATGTTCAGGCTTGCCCAGAGAAAGGTTTCAAGCAACCTATAAACTGGGACACAGGAAAGGTATATAATGATTTTGAGAAGAGAAGGGCAATCCATCATGAAGGCTCAGTCCAACTTCAAGGGTAATTTTTGATAATTTGGTCAGGTCGCCGAATATAGCAACCCCGAAAAGCTCTAAATTTCAATACGTTCAAATGAGCAAGAAAAAACTATGAAAAACCCGACCACGCCCCTTGAGAAGATCAAATGGGTTACGCCCACGGACAAGTTTTCGATTTTGATAGGGACGAGACAGGAGTATGGTCTGTTTCAGTGTCTAGGGACTATTGTAATAAGCACAAAATTTTCTTTCATGCAAGTAGGAAACCGGAAATCGTTTTGAGGTTGGACTGTGGTTCTACAGCATAATGTAGATTATGCAAATTTTCAAAGTGAACTGGAGACACTATTTCGAACTGCCCATAACCAGGTTATTCTCAGCCTCTCTCCTAAATAATCTTCTGCTCGTAAAACATACTTAATACTTAGGTCTTGCTTGCAAGAGCTTGTTTTCAATGGCCAAGAAAATTGATAAAGGTGTCACAAGGTAGCCGTGTAAATCACGAAACTTAGGTGTCAGACAGGAACTCGAACCTGCATCGTGGGCTTTCCGGGCGAGAATGTTACCATTGCACTACCGATACCTGCATTGCACCCCTTATATATGTAAGAGGCACAAAAAGGTTCAAACACATCGACAATCGTCTTAACGGTTACTAGCTGACAAGCACCAGTCCGTATAACAAGTATGTTAAACAATTAAATGTTGCAATTTTGAGCTGGAGTTGGAAACCCAGAAAATTCAGATATACTCTTTATATGGTCCTTGATGATTTGCATTCGAATAAGTCAAAGTAGCTATTGAAGAATAACTCAATTAAATAACGATGATTAAATGTCGCACACTTGCATACAAAATCATTGTGGTTAGAAAACAAATTTCTATATACATACATGAAATCTGTAAGATGCCTATACTCAAACTGAAAGAAAAAGTGCGAAAGCTGCATGGGAAGTCGAAGAAGCATTGAATAGGAACTGCTTGTTCCTAAACTTGAAAAGAACTTACGTGTCTGGGAAGCAAATATCCTGTGCTAGAGATGGGGCCAGAACTAGTAATGGGATGAGGATGGTGGTCCGCGCGGGTAGGAACCACTGCATGGACTGCGAGCGCGACGAAATTCCCAGCCACGCCCATGTGTCGCTTGCGAACTTGTCCGAGTTCATTGTGGACAGGCCGCAGGGCTAATGAGCTCGACGAGAGGAGGTTAAAAAAACCCAGAGTGACCTGCTGCATCCCTTCTTCACCTTTCACCTTTGGTCTCACGAAGATCCTCCAGCGAAGGCCTTTCAACCCGCTTGATAGAGGACGGAGGAAGTCCCATTGATGGTCTGAAATGGCAATTTTTCCGTCCATGTGACGGCTTGCGATTGTCGTCTTCGTGTATTGGTGTAGTAAATTTCGGGAGAAATAGTCGAGTTTATGGGCGATCCCCAGGGAATTGTCGGGGCCAGCCGGAGGCCTCGGCACATGAATTATTTGACTAGTTCAGATGTCAATGTTGAGACGCGGCCGGCGGCTGCTCAGTTCCGAATTTCTTTGACACTTCATGCGATAAGTGCGACAATGGACTTCAGAAGATGTTGCGGAGGGGCGTCTCTGCTAGGATCGAGACCTGCCCTTTGCGCCATAACTCAAAGTAAAGCTAGGTTTTTTTTCTTGTTGAAAAAGAGTTGAACCTACAAGGCTGTTCAGGCATTCATAGATAAAACCTTTTTGTCATTGGACTGGAGGAAACCGAAGACTGATTTTGCACTGGCTCCGGAAAAATTGGGATAGCGTCAGCTTAATAAAAAAATGAGAGAAGCAAACTTTTTAGCAAACTTTTTATGTCAAAGTATTCTACATTGTAACGATTCATCTTCTACCTACCCCAGTCATGAATGCATTTGTGGGGACGAAGGCTAAAAAAGGGTCCGACAAGGAAACTACTATTAGTCAAACTAGTCATACCAAATGGAATGTACTTTTCAAAAATCATTTTCGGACCTAGAGTCCGGCTATGCCCTTCGCAACTGCCCAGAATTACTCCGAGATAAGTTATAGCTATTTTTCCCGGATTTTCGTACCAATTGTACCCTCTAGAACGAGCAATGATTTTTCGACATTCTGGAAACGGCCTCAGAAGCGTGTTCAGCTTCCCGGAAAACCCCCTGGGAAAAGTAGGGGTGAAAGGACATTTACCGAAATTGCCACGGAGTGATAGCGTTTTCCTCTTCCACGAATTGTTGGTTGAGAATTTACGTATATATATATACATCGTGTCTTGCTTCCTCAGGAGAAAGCGTTTAAATCTCACTCGCGGCTGGCGCGGGAGTCGGGTGCCCGCTAATCAAATCAGGGTGAGAGAAGAAAGCAGCTGAGTAGCTTACCATATCGCAAGCCGCTGGTGAGATTTAAACCGACGCGCCAACCGCGGAATGTTTTTTTCTTGAGGATCCAAGCCACTTACCTAATTGTACTCATATATCAATAAGGGGGTTTGGAGAGCGTTTGAGAAAAATACTCCAGATTCGGCTTGAAATTTGCCAAAGGAGGTAATTTGGGGTGCTGATCACGAATCTGAGGTTCGTTTGTCGATTTTCCAAAGTTTTCGTTTGAACTCGTTCAAAGCTTTCCATCGGGGGAAAAATTTGAAGGCAAAACTGACTTTTGACGATTCCCGGAATGTGACGGCAGATGTGGCTCAAATCGTTTCTGTAGAAGTTATTTGGAGTGCTTTCTGGAGTTTATCGATTTTGGACGACTTACGGTAGATTACGGTGGGTATACAGTAGTTTGCACAACGTCCCAGATTTGACTCGAAATTTCTAGGCGGGGGTTATTCGATGTGCTGAATACAAATTCGATGTCCATTTGTCGATTTTCAAATTATTAGGGTGGGTTTTGCCCCCAAATGGCATGGTACCTACCGTATCCTACAGTAAACCTCAGAATTTCTACAAGCAAACCCCAGATTCGTGTTCAGCACCCTAAATCACCCCTACACACACGTTTTGAGCGAAAACAGAGAAAATTTTCCAAAACACCATAAGCTTTTCGCGAAGCTTTAAAAATGCTTATACATTCCTCCAGAAAGAGTCTAGTCAGCTGCAAAGGTCATATTCAGTTCAAAAGTGGTTTTAGAGTAGCACATCACATCGGGAATGGCCCTTGACCAAGAAGAGTTCCCTTGTGAGTTGGACTCGGTAACTTTGGGATGCTGCCGTTTTATTAAAGGCACAGGACACCCAAAGAATTATTTTTTAGATTTCATGTCTATCTCAGAGAGATCCACTCTCTGATCACAATGGTCTGGAATCTTCCAGAACTCCCTACGAACGGAGGCATGACTCCTTAAGAATGCCTGTATTTTGAGGGCAAAATTTGGTGGACGAGTTGTCTGAGGTCTGTACATATTTCTCTTCATTTGCAATCGCTGCACGAGGGAAAACAGGGTGAGGAGATAGACCGGAAATGGACTGATGAACAACTACTTGTTGAGAATTCATCCATCCATCTAGCCGCTATCGAGTTCGGAAATCTGGCAGGGGGTGTGGCCCGTGGTGGTGAGCGAAGAAGGTCGGGCCCGTGGTGGTCGCTTATATCTCGCTAATTTGGAGGAATTAAGATCTCGAATTTGTCACGTGTTATACAGGAGGGATCTTTTACAAAATTACACGAAAATCTCAAAATTCATATCTGAGGGTGTACTGTGCCTTTAAAGCCACAGGACACTCAAAAAATTAATTTTTAGATTTAATGCTTAACTTGGAGAGAGTCACACGCTGATCACAGTGGTATCTCTGAAATCGTCCAAGACCCCCTTTGAACAGAGTTATGACTCTTCAAAGATGTCTAGATTTCGAGGGTGAAAAATTGGTGGACGAGTTGTCTCAGGCCTGTATTTATGTTCATTCGCAATCGTTGCGTGAGAGAAAGGCAGGATAAGGAGACAGTCCGGTAATGGACTGAAGAACGAGGACTTGTTGGAATTCATCCATCCATCAAGCCGCTATCGAGTTCGAAAATCTGATAGGGTCGGGCCTGTGGTGGTGAACCAAAGAGGGTCGGGCCTGTGGTGTTCGCTTATATCTCGCTTACTTGGAGGAAATGAAATCTGGCATTTGGCGCGTGTTATACAGGAGCGGTCTTCTACACAATCACATGAAAATCTCAAAATTCATATCTGTGGGTGTACTGTGCCTTTAAGGAGGCAGGCTCTTTAGAGAAAGAGACGATGAGATTGGCCTCACAATTACCAGGTTGTCCAATAATTCTTGTCCGAAAATTTCACCATTTTTAATTTTTTTCAACTTTATTGAAAAACAAGTCTAATCAACAATATAATCACCACAGTTATCCACTACAGTGGCCCATCGATTGGGCAGGTCGCCGATGCCCTTCGCCCAGAACTCCGGGGGCTGCGACTCGAAGAAGTCCGCGATGTCGGATTTGAGGTTGTCGTAGTTGGTGAATTTTCTTCCGGCCAAATGGTGCTTCAGCGGGCGGAACAAGTGGTAGTCGGAGGGGGCGAGGTCCGGGGAATACGGCGGATGGGCAACCGTCTCCCAGCCGAGCGTCGCCAACTTCTGCTGGGTCTCCTTCGCCACGTGGGGGCGCGCGTTGTCGTGCAGCAGGTGGACCGAGGCCCGTCGGGAACGCTTTTCTCTGACGGCGGCGGCTAATTTATCGAGCTGATCGGTGTAGATGGAGGCGGTGACCGTCCTGCCTTGCGGGAGCAGCTCGAAGTACAGCATGCCCCTGTCCCACCATCAGCAGAGCATGATCTTCAGCGGGTGCGGGTCGGCTTTCGGCGTCGTCGGCGGCTCTTCTCCGCGTGGGATCCAGACGGCACGGCGGGCGACGTTGTCGTAAAGGACCCCGCTCTCATCCCCAGTGACCAGGGTCCGTAGTTAACTCCCCGTACGCTGAGGTGAGCTCACTGCACGCGATCAACTTATGCAGGGAGGCAGGACAGCATTTATCACACCGTCGCATGGTTTGCGATGGCAGGTCTCTCTGCGGGCGGAAATGGTGGCCACCCGGCTGGATCGACGCACTTGGAGTGCGATGAGGGTCACCTCCGCGCTTGCGCGCAGCTGCTGGGGCAAGGAGAAATAAGTTGGGTCGCGCGAAGACGCAGCGCGGATGTCATTTAAGAGTCGTAAGTTGCCCCCCTGCAACTTACGGGGCTCGAATGACGGTCGTCGCAGTCCGCAATTTGGCGTTTCACATCCACGCACAGTACGCCAAAATCATCCCCGAAATCGATTCTCTCAGAAATTTCTCGTCGTTTCCCCATAGGAGATTGAATCTGCGTCATGCGATTTGTTAGCTCCCGATCATCCCACTGCGCCAGTGAGCTCATTGTTTGATCAGTTTTACACTTCTTAGTAAAGTGCTCGCATCGCAATTTATTCGCAAAAGCTTTCACTCTCCATGGGAACCGAACCTTGTTCGTGCTTATCACAATCTTCACCGATAACCACTAGGCCACAACCCAACGGTTCATTCCTTCCACGTCTTTCCTATTCCGCCACTGACCTTTCTCACTGAAAAGGCCACCTCTTGCATGCCATTGATTGCTCATCACACTGTCGGCCGACTGCACAGGTGCGCCGAGGCACCTCAGCGCGCGGTTGTCATATCATCTCAGCGCAGAGGGGGGGGGGGTTTATTACGGGCCCAGGTATTCGAGAAACTCCTCGCGATGCGGACGAAGGAGGAGGAACTGGTAGACGGCCACGCGGCTCTGCTTGTTGGCGTCCGTCAGACGGTGGGGGATCCAACGGGCCAGAACTTTGTGGTAGCCGAGTAAGTTGTCGATTGTGGATGGTGGACTTGCTGCAGCCGAGCGTCGTCGCCAGTTCACGGGTGGTGGCTTCCGGCTTCTCCTTGATACAGCGACGGACTTCGTCATCATCCACCGTAGAAGGCCCCCCCGCTGTGCTCCTTGTCCTCGAGGCTCGTGTCGCCGCTCTCGAAACGATTGAACCAGCGGCTTACTGTGCGTTGGGACACTGGAAAATTTTCGGAAAGGAATTATTGGACGGCCTGGTATTACGCTGATTGGTTTGCTTTTTAAATATGGAGACAAGGTTTCAAATCTCATCCCGTTGACAAGTGTGAGCGCCTGGTTGCCTTCTATATTCTGCTCTTTTCTATGATCCTCTCTCTCGAAACCTAAGAAATTGCTGCGCGTAAAAGAGTTTTCGAAATAAATGGTGGGCAGAAGACTGAAGGGTGTTCAATTTGTACCAAATAAGTGACCTCGTAAAGATCTTCAATGATCTTTCCTACTTCCCGTATGCGGGCTTAGAGAACTGCTCCAGTCATTGGGAAGCAGAAGGTGTCTGCTTGAAAACGAGTCATAGCTGAAGTCTTGGAAACCTCTACTAAGAGAAGGCGAGAAAAAGTTGCTCAATTCCGTGGGTGGGCTCTGTCCATTTGAGCGCATCCTCATTTTCGCTATTTTTTGCATTGCCTGAAGACATACCTACAGGCGGCTAGCTTTGTGGCCAAGTGCGGTTTAAGAATCTTCATCGAATTTTGTAATTTTCATTGATTTTCTGAAAAGCCGATAATCGAATAATTCTATCAATTTTTCAGAAGGGTTGGTAATATGTATGCAGATCGAAAGGAAATCTTCCGGGGCACTTGTTCTCTGGTACGGAGATAAATTTAGTGTGTGTAATTGCGGTCTCGAGCTGCGGGCACGCGACAGATCGGTTTAGTTCGAACTTCAGCGCCCGCCCCTCATCAGCTGATGATGTGGTGGTTTTCTTGATTTTCTCTGGTTTTCTTTACTCTCACGCTTTTTTTTCAACATTTTTTAGCCCCAAAATGCTACGTTTGTTATGTTACGACCGACTACTAAAGTTTTGATGTCAGAGTGGTGGGAATCGTCGGCAACGAATTGGAACCGTCAATTTCTGGTGTTGTTTCATTTATTGGGGTTACCTAACGAGAACCTGAATTTAGTGTTTGTTACTGACTATTGGCTTCTCTAGCAAGTTTTTCATCGATCGTGAATCTTTTGACGAATTTTTCTATTGTTTGGCTGGCCCGAATTTAAACAAAAAACCCTTATTATGAGTTTCATTTTAAAATTCGAATCTTTTTCTTTGTTGAAAGAGCTTTTGTTGTAAGTGTTTTTTGTACTTTTACTCTTCTTGGAACCTTTTTCATGGATATGGGTTATGCCCGAATTTTTTTTTGATGATTCCGACGCCGACGATTCCCGCTTATTCTGAAATAAAACTCTGGCAAACGATGGGTAAAGAACAAGTTAAGCATTGAAAAACCAAAAACTGTTGAAAAATGACGTGAGAGATAGGAGAAACTAGGTAAAATGTAGAAAAAGTCACATAATTAACTGACGAGGGCGAGCGCGGAAGCTCGAACGAAACTGATGCATCGCGGGTCCGCAGCGCGAGTCCGCAATGGCACACACTAAACTCAACTCCAAATCAGAGGAACTATGTTCCATGTTTGACGCCTGCACGTCGTCAGGGAAACGAAAAAATTTTACGAATGCAGCCATTTCTAACAATGATCTGGCCGAAAAATGGATTTCGAAAATTCGCTTTAGCGTTCTTTTAATGAAGGGTCTAGGGACTTCAGGTATGATACGTCTTCAGGCCAAAACTTCTGTTTCAAGATGACTCCATAGGAGCAGTTCTCTACCTTCAGTGTGGCAAGTAGGAACAATCACCGAAGCCGACTTAAAGGCAGTGTTCACGATGATTTTCATCGTGGACTTTTTCACATAAAACCATTTGTTGGCCTCCAAGTGTTACCAAAATTACGAAGGAACGGAGAGAAACGCATTAAAACGTCGCATTTCAGTGACATTATTCTATAACACGGACTAGTTGTCCGGTTGGATGAATATGTTCGTGGTGGTTGTCACCGGTGGAGAGTTGGGTCAATCGAAAACAGAAGAATATTCAATTCAAAGCAGAATTAGTTAGGGCCTTAAGGAAAGAACGGAGCAATAGAGAGTAGAGAATTGCAAAGGATGGGTCCACAAAAGATTTCATTGTCACAACAAACACTTCCTGTGATCCTTAAGAGGCGGGTGATACTTAGGAATTTCCTGTACTTCTGGTGCGTTTTTCTCAATTTCTACGTCATTTTAGTTGTACCCTGGGGCCACTTAATCAATATAACGAATAATCTCAAAATCGAAGATTATCGTGAACACTGCATTTAAGCCCCATTCATTGCTGGTCACTTCGACTAGTCGCGGCACTGCCAACAGTTGCAAAACACGTCGCGTCAACGGATCTTGCAGTGAGTCGCGACGGGTTGGAACAGTTTGCAGTTTCAGTCGGGATCGCATAGCAACTGGGGTATTTCATAGCAGGTCGAAGCGACCTGCTTGATTTTGTTAGGTCACTTCGACCAGTCGCGTCGCTTCCATGATTGAAGCGATTCGTCTAGTCGAAGCGACTAGGCCGTAATCTTTCGTTGAGACGTAGTGTATCCGGCGCCAAATCGCAGACTTCACAGTCAATCTCGCGGCATTAACCGCAAATCTCCGTCATGTTTCACGCAGAATTGCGTCCCCACGAGCGATCCCAAGTAGCTCGGCGGTTTGAAATCGCCGGACAAAGCGATTTCAAATCGCTTCGTCCAGCCATTGCAAATCGCGGCAGCATCCTTGGACGCTTCGACTTCAAGTCGAAGCGACCAGCTATGAATGGGGCTTTAGCGACGAGTTCTACCGTGAAAAATCGGATATTCTCCAGACTTTATGGCAGAATGAACGTTATTAGATATTAGCAGAAAGAAAAAAGGCATCATCGTGATCTAGAGGGACTGTTTTACCGACTGGGTTTTCTCTCAAAGCCGCTGCAGAGAAGGAGGCCTTTCGTAAGCAATGGACCGAGTGGAATTCAATTCACCGTGAGCCATAGTTCCAGTTTCTACGATGAGAGGAGCACTCTACCGCAAGTGCTTATATTTCACGAAGGTTTCGCAAAAAAGTACTGTCCAAACCTAGGTAGAATACGAACGGTATTTGACGCTCTGCTCTTGTTAAAGAAAAAAAGAGGGCAAAAATGCGCACTGACTTGGGTTCAGTCACATGAATACACACATTTCCGAATTTCCCAGCAGTTGACACTATGGTGGATTCATGTGGAAAGTGCACTCGCTCCAGCTGGCGTGCATTGAAAAACACTGAAAATCCTGCCAAGTCAATTCCAAATCAAAAAGCTGCACCAACGATTAGAAGCGGTTTGGTCTTCTCTCATGCTAAGGTTTTTATTGCATACTGAGAAACAGCTGAAATCCCCTGAAGTTAGTTCAGCCAGAGAAATTTTTCAATTAGATGCAGTGTTCACGGTAGATCCCTCTTCCGAGTTTTCGGTGCAATATAAAAGGTGTTCTAGTATACAACTACATACGCTTTTCGAACCCACGAAAATTCAGCGAAAATTTATTTTTTGCCCATGGTAAGCCCTTTCTCCCTCTCGGATAGGAGGAATCAACCGGTATGTTTTTCAATGCAGTCAGGCAGTGTACCTTATCAGCTTTCAGTGGAAATGGTTGCTTCTTGTGATAATCAGTTAACCAGCCAACTTAGGTTTCACACTCAAAGGCGGATTTCAACTAAAAAGACAGACCTCACACGATTTTCGGGACGATTGCGTCGGTGAAGATTTACCGAGCAGTTGAGAGAGAGAGGCGCTGGGGCTTCGGTGGTGCAGTGCAATAAGGCGCTCCCCGGAAAGGGACATGCTGGTCCAATCTCGCCCGGAGCCAAGCGTTTTTCGATACACTGCGTGCGACCTTGTGTAAACATAAAAAGACAGAGTTTAACACTTTCAGAGTGCTGTTTTGAAATGATTCTAACACAATTCTTGGGGCTTTTCCTTACCTTTGTCTCAATCACTAATGAGCTTTTTCATTTTCAATTAAAAATTCGACAGGTTCCATCGTCGTGAACGCTGCCTTCAAGATGGTGGATAAACTGGTTCATGTAGGGATCAAATGTAAAGGTTCATTTAATAGGATCTACCCTCTAGTAACATTCTTTTGATCTTTCGTCAAAACTAGAAAGGAGAGATCGAAAAGTGTTATTAAAAATCATAAAGCCTATGTTGTCAATGATACCTTGTTGAGCGGTTTCCGTGATCCTTGAAAAACGAGGTGTGCGACAGCAAGGTAGAGTGTTTGGTTGTTCCGATCTAGAAAGCCCTACGGCGACTACTATGGCTGACTTCACATGTGATGTTTTGACGCACGAAATTCAGCATCATTAGTTTGGGTTTATAACCCTCGTAAGCTGTTATCCATTACCAAAAACAAAATGAGTGAAATAAGGAAATAAAAAGAGAAAAAGAAGGCCTACTGCGGAGAATTACAAAGAAACGATCACGGATCAAAGTGGCGGCGAAGACCCAGCGATGTTATATTGCCAGGTTACCCTGTTCTTCCAAGTATTCCTGCAGGATCATACATTCAGTGATGAGCGACGTAAAAAACTCCTCCATTTCTGCGAACTGAGAGTACAACCCGATACCTTGCGTTCCTCACTGAGCATTGGTGCAAACTCGGTGCTTGTGTGCTATATGCGTACCGAATATGCGTCAACGCACAATAAGGAACGCAAAGTATCAGTGTGGTCCGTGTTGACTTTATATTGCTTCTTCCTGATTACTAGTTCCGAAAACGATCAATAGACGGATAGTATCGTTGGACTATCTTCCAGAAGATTGCATATTGCACCAATTCTCTTGTTCAAAAGGAAGAGAGGCATCACGTGGGTGGTTTTGAGTACATCGTTTTAGGGACTTCAGCGATTGACGGGTGTCGACCACTTTCTGGCCAAGTGAAAACGCTTCGAGTACCAGAGGGAAGAATTTCAAAGGTACGCTGGGTAGTGTTTACCATATTCCTTCTTCTTGAAACTGCTGCATTTATGGAATTCCTGCTTCTGAGTCCCCCTAGATTTTTTAGTGGAAAAATTTTTTTTCGACGACCTGTCGTTTTGTTTCGTTTATGAAATGTGAACTGCGCCATCAACAGCTTCACCACACATTCTGAAAAGTAGCTGAGTGACTCTAAAGATTAAGAGATATAGCCTAGCTTCCTCATTTTGAGCCGGTTCAAGTAAGGCTTATCGGGCTTATCATGTCAAAATCTCCCTATAACTGTTATATTTTGCCTTGAGCGACCGCTCCGCTGCTTCCTTCGCCCGGACTCATACGAGCAAGCTGGACTTTATCTTGCGTGCCAGATCCACACTCTACCATCTACCACCGTGCAACCGAAAAAGGTTTAGTAAAGCAATGCAAACTGGTCAACCGAACCTGGTGTCGAATAGCAAAGCGGGCCGGAATCGACCGAATATTCAACAGCAGGCTGAAACTGGAGTACACGAACCGCCTGATTTTTTAGAGTTTGTTTGAAACTCAATAAACTCAATAAACCAGTTTTGCAGCCAATGGATGTGGCTACATATAAGGTTCGTCCGATCATTAGTCGTGTCGGTGGGCCGACTGATAGAATATCTTGATTTCTTAACTGTATTGTGAATCAACTTCTGAACAGAGTTTCTTCTCATTATTGCAACACTTGTCAATTTTTCGAGTGGTTAAACAACTCCGACGTTAATAGCTGTATGTATGTCAACTTCGCTTCATTCTACTCTAAAGTCCGAAATGAGCGCGCTTTACAAGCCTTATATGAAATAATGGAAATAATGGATAGGCGTTTCAACGAGCTAGAGACTACTCGACTCAACAAAGTGAGCATTATGACTATGATTTGAGAATGTATGAACTGCAATATCTTTGCATAGACGAAATTGAACTCCTCTCGAATCAGAGGGCTGAAAGCTCTCTACACACAGAGGGTGTTGTCCTTTTTTGGCAGTTCGAAACGTCGCGCCACACAATTCAAGCGAAGTGGCCCCGAGTGGAACTGGAGCCGCAAAAGGAGGGACAGCTCCTCCCTCAACGTTTAGAGAGTCCTTATCCCCAGATCAGAGGGTATAGAGTGGAAGTTGATGTATCACTTGTTGATGAGCTACTTTCTTTTCTCAATTGATGCCAGGTAGCTGTCGGTAGGCCGGCCTCTTTTGACGGAATTCTAGGCATTCGATCTGTCATATCTTCACGATAAGGCGTTCGTGACCCAACAAACTCTACCTACGTTCCCAGGGAATGATTCAAACTAAAGAATGGTGAGTGGTTTTCAGCGCGTACGATGCCTTCAAAGAATGTTTTGATCCAAGCTACAGTTTACCGCAATGTTAAAAGGACATGTTGCGGTTGCGGACACACACACTAAAACTACGGTGGAAGACGTCTAATTTCATTATCGATCGACAGCACAGCTAATTTTCTGTGTAGGTTATGATTTTTCTTGTTTGTTTCGGCATCAATTTTGCTTCTGACTGTTTAAACATTGCGAATAGGGGTTATTCTTAGTGCGGAAGGGGAATTAGCCGTTTGTTCGGGCCTCGGGGTGGTTTTGTTTCGAAATTCTGTTTTGAAATTGGAAAAAAAACGGCAGGTTCCTCCCGCACACCAAGAAAATCCTCTATTCGTAATAATATAATAGTCAGAAACAAAAGTATGTAATGCCGAAGTAAACAATAAAAGAAAGAAAAATGGTAGCTCACCTCAAAAATCAGCTGTGCTGTCGATCGATAATAAAATTAGGCGAATTCCACCGTGGTTTTAGCATGTGACCGCAACCGCGCCATGTCCTTTTAACATTGCGGTAAACTGTATGTCAGCCCGTCCTAGTGATGTGAAACGCGCCGCTGTGTGGAGCATTCTCAGCACGGCTACCAGTTTGTGCGCAGGGGAGGTAGAACATCAAGAGTCGCGAAGTTTGGCTTTTCGCATAGCAGCCAGAAATGGTAATAAACAGCAACATCTTCGTGGTGGAAATCGAATAATGGAACGGATCACGCCACGTGAGCACCTTCAACATTTGCGCATTCCTTTAAATTCCTGCAGAGGCAGGGTTCGCGATAAAAGTGGTTTTTTAATGCTTTCCATGGGAATGTAGATTTGGTCAACACAAAAGTAAAAATAAGTGAAAAAAACCCGGAAATTTGCTGGAAAAACGCTCAAAAACAAGGGTGTACGGCTAAATGCAGGTGTCGGCCAGCCCCCTAATTAACGCTATTTTCATTAATGCTTGTTTATACACCTTTTATTTTGCTCTTAGAGTAGTCAGTAGTCTTTAGAAGTGATCAGAAAAGACTTTGGAAGCAAAATGAAAATTGACAAAAGCAGATTTTTATGGAAAACTCGATAGTTGGGGCGGGAGGACACCAAGCAATAACTTGTTCCTTAGCGTTTTTTCTACAATTTTTTTACTTCTTTTCACTATTGTGATGGACAGATCTTCCCTTCCATGAGGATAGCACAACAACCGATTTAATCGAGAACCCTGTCTTCAAAAAGAACGTGATAGGTGCAGGGCTGTAGAGCGAGATTATAACAGTGAACATCCCTAATGATAACTTAAAAAACAGCTAGCACTCAACAGGCCCCACAACAGACGGTGTATGGCAGACGAATGCGTTATTTGTCCGAACGGTAAAACTGGGGATCGCGGACAGATTGGAGTAGTCTACGAAATCCAATGCAGGGCCTGTAACCTGAACTGTATTGAAGAGACTGGCCTGCAGCTTTAGATACGTATCAAGGAACATCAAGTCAGCATGAGTCTGAACACATCGCTAGAGAGACACGAGGTAGAGTTGGACGACTGGAACTATTTCGAGATAAAGTGTAGAATTCTGGCACATGAGAGCGATATTGCCGCTGGAAAAGCATTGGAAACCTTCTGGAGTATTTCCAGCAATCCAGAGTCGAACCACCGGGAGAACTGGCCGTCGATAACGAATGAGCTGTTGCCGTGTTTGCCACATTGTGAGTTATAGAATGGTAAATGGCTCAGCCATCCAAGTTTCCAAATTAACCTTACTATCCATCAGTGGAACCGCGTTAATCGATTCCTCGTTTCGTTCAACTGTTTCGCGCAGGTGAGCCATTTCACCAATTGCAGGGGTCTTTACAAGTTATTCATCATACTTTTTTCATTTAAAGGCAGTGTTCACGATAGGAATCGCTTTTCTGTTTTTTCCGCCTATCGTGAAAACGGTCCCATTTTTATTCCAATGATGTCTCTGGAATCGTACAGGACCTTCTGGGAACGGAGTTATGGCCCCTCAAAATTTGAACTAGGGAAGCATGGTGGACGTGTTGTCCGAGGCTTGTAACTTCCGTCTTTTGCAGCCAATATACGCGAGCTGACCTGAGTAAAGAGAGAAGTTGAGAGTGAAGGGAAGAACGGGGCTTATGATCGGAAACCATCGCTCATCTTACGATCTCGAGTGTTCCTTTGTTCACGTCGAGGGGCGGAAAGAGGCGGGGCTTGCCCACAATGGCGGGGTTCGCCCACTTTTTTAAGCCGTTTTGCGGCTCCTGGGTAGCTTTTCGTCCCGTTTCATCGACGTTGTTCTGCTTCTAAGAGCCACGAGAAGCGTTTGTGATGAAAAATTTTAGAATGAAGTTTATCGTGAACAGTGCCTTTAAGTGACATATTTTGCCCAAAGTGTTTTTTTGTTTACACAGAAACGAGCGAAATTCATCGCAGATTCTGCCTTTAAATGGAATCTCAATCTATAAAATTTTCCATGTGATGGTTGCAAGCGAGGCGTGTACATGGAGAACGGCAAGAAGCGTTAGTAATTGGGCAAATCACTTGTACTGAGAAAATAAGTCCTCATTATCAGGAAAAGTGCAGCATGGAGGAAAGAGAAAACTCAAAGATGTAGTAGCGTTTCGAACGCGAAACGAGGCAAAAGATGATTTCGGTTGCCTTAAAGGCACCGTCCGCGCAGAAAACCACATCTGTGTTTTTCCCCTCAATCCAATGTGTGAACCAAGTGGTGATAGTTCTCGAAGCTTGAGATCTCAATGTTGCGTATTCATAATGCTATAGGCTAGTGAAAATCGCTCCGTGGTCTGAAAAGGCGTTTTCCCGGTCGATCATGTAACACGAGGAACAGAAACCCCACGACAGGCTTCGGCAGGCCGCGGAAATCCAATTTTCTAAATTCTTTATTCAGAAGAATCTTGGAGTTCAGACGTGGGTATTGAAAGCCTCCTATTTTTAGATGATCATTGACAGCAGAAAAGCGGAGAGAATTGCGGAATCCAGAAAGTTAAGGGGGCTAAACCCATTCAGTCGTTCAAATTTCCGATATTTGTGTAATACACAAGACACACCGGACAGACGTGAGAAAAAGGAAGCTGAATGCTGCGAAATTTTCAAACGGGTTTTTTTCTGAAACTTGAGTGTTTTGGGTGGTTTCTTCATGATATATGACAACCTGGTAAGCCTACCTGCGCGAAATTGTGAAAAAAATAAACACGTTTTTTTTTGCGTGTACTCTGCCTTTAAGGTGAGCAGAGATTTTCGAAAAAAAAGGTGTCAATTGATTTTTGCTCGCTACTGCATCTCCTGCTTTGAGAATTTTTGCATAGCTATTGCATCGCTATGGCACTGAAATGCAGCTTTTGAGCGAGATAGCATCGCAATGGCATAGCGAATCATGCGGTGCGCGAAATAGCATAGCTACGGCATCCCTATAACATTGTAATCTGAACTTGTTGAGAATTGGGTTCTTTTCGGGTATCAGTATCGTGCTCAGAGTAAACAAGCCGAAGCGTATAAAAGGCGCTACATTCCGCACGCATGGATCGTGTAAAATATTGGGAAATACAAGGAAAATACCGTACAAGGTGCTCCATCGGTGGGATAGGCTGGCTTGAACGGCCATCCAATGCAATCCGTTTTTCTCTCTTTTATTATGCAGCTGCCAGCCAGATATAGACAGTAACAGGGTTTTGGCTTCCGAAACCTTCTCTTTCCAGAGAAACAGTTACTTTCACCTCACTGCAGCATTCAATATGCGCCATCGCCCTATGGGGTCGTTCACATGACTACCGCCGAGCGACGCAGTGCATGCTGCCGCGTCAGATGCGCCTCCTTAAGGCGGCGTCTAGAGTTCAATCGCGGCGCGACGCGACGTTATGAGTAGCCTACGTATCGATCAAGCGACGTCGCGCCGCGTCGTCGCTAGATCAAGCGACGTGGCGTCGCATCGTCGCTAGGTGTTCACAGTGAAGAGGCGCGATACATGGAATTTGACGCGCAAATTATAATCGCTCCGCGATCATCGCGTCGCGTTGCAATGCAGCGCGACGCGATGGTCGCGTAGCGATTGTCATAATCTTTTCTTCCATCATCGGGGACTCAAGGGGCGTTTTTAATTTTCTCAAGACTTTTCAAAGACTAGGTTGATTGAAATTGTTATGGGTTATCGTATTGTTCTCAGATGATACTGCAAACAATTTTGTCTGGGTATTTAAGGATAGTGTGATTATGGTGATGGTTTCAAAGAGTTGACGAGCTACAAAGTTTTTTCACTGTTTACAGACGACACTAGCATAATTCGGTCTCATTTAACCGAAACAACCCTAATCTGTACTATCAACTCCAAAAAGAAATTCTAAGCATCATTTGCTCCCGATGTCTTTTTGATTGTTTCGTCATTAAAGAAGCAAGTTGTCGCAACGAAAACAAAAATGTGCCATAATAATACAGATATAAGATAAAAAAAGAATATAAGAGAATAGACAGAATAAGATCTAATATTGATTAGTTTTGCTTGGGTACGGAAAATTGCGGAAATTACGCAATTGCCCGTGGTCGCCTAGCGTTCGCGCCCCGTTCACACCTTCATTTCCGCGTGACGCGATTTTCGCGTCGCGCTGACATGTGCCATCGCGTCGCGCCGCGAAAACTCTGAACGCCGCCTAAGAGAAAAAAGCGGCAAACGCGGCGGTGGCGGAGAAAACGTTCTCGATCGTTATTACCGCTGAAGCGGCGTTTGCCACGCTTTACTGTCTCGTTACAAGTTCCGGTCGCGAATTGATTGCCGATCTTGGCATTTCGCCAGCATTCTCAAGTGCAAAAGAGCTAGTTGCCAATTTTCGGCTATTCTTCCAGTAATCCAAAACACTGGCTTCATCGTGACTCAAAAAGCGGCATTTTCCGCGGCAGTAAAATCGCTAAAGGGCGTAAGGACTTCAAGCTCGCGTGTTCAGCCCTGCCCCCACCTGAAGTCGTGCAAGCTCGGCAGCAGCGAATTTGCCTAGGCCGAGCCGTGGCGTAGAGATAGGTCTTGAGAGCGGCGCTAGGGTCTCGGCGCTTGGGTGCGATAAGGCGCTTACTCAGAAATAGATAGTGCTGGTGAAATCTCGCCTTAAGCCAAGCGTGTTGTGCATTTTGGTAGGCTCTCCTAACCAGTTCCGACGCCATCCAGCCCTGGGGACAAATTCTGCAGCCATCCTGATTAAAAATAGTTTGAGATTGAAAAAAGTAAGTGTAACCAAAGAATATTTTTACACAGTGAAAAAAGTAAGTGTAACCATAGAATATTTTTACACACGCCGTGGTGGGAACCTTTGGAATATCTCACATGTGGCATCGAAATAGCCCAGATGTGGCATCGAAATAGCCCAGATGTGGCATCGAAATAGCCCACATGATGCCGGTTCGGCCACATGTGGCTTATTACTATGCCATAGCGATGCAAATTTGCTCAGAGTAGCTATGCATATATTCTCACAAGGGAAGTGTTTAGATTGGTAAAAGCATCTGCCAAACGACTAGTATCGTTAGTATCTCTTGTGGCTCAATAGTAAAACTGCGCAGTATCCCGCCTCGAGCTGCAGGTTACAAGAAATCACAAGCTTGGAAAGGTCGTTTTTTGCACTTCTTGTACATTCCAGAAAGAGCATTAGTTCCCGGAAAATGCGGAAACGGACCTCATAAATGTGTTCAGCGCCCAAAACTAACACCTAAGCAAAGTTTGGGTGAAGGCACATTTTCCATACTTTGTCCAGACTGACAGCGTTTTGGACTTGTACCCGATTTTCGGTTGAGCTCTCCAGGCCAACATCAGAACTCAGGTAAAACTAGTTGTCCAGAATCGGACGAACAGTTATTGAGAATCGGTCGACTATCGAGAAGTTGTCCAGTGAGTTGATAGAAGTTGTCGAAAATTCTGAGATTCGCAGTATTTGTCGAGAATTGCGGCCGATTTGTTCAGAATTTCAGAGAGAGTTGCCGAGAATTCGGGGGAGCGAGTGTTTGCCGAGAATTCGGATAGATTTCTCGACACCTTCCGAAATTGAGACTATGTTTCGAATATGTCGAGAATTTCCCAAGAATTCAGGACATAACTTCAGAACCCTCTTTACACCACTTTCTTCAATTATTGCGGCTGCTGTCTTTGTTTTTTTCTTTTCATGTAGGTCCTCTGTGTTTTTTCTTTTTTTCTCCATTCTTCTACCTGGTTATCAATTATAATATATTTCACCGACTTCTTGAATATCAAACTAACTTCTTTTTTGAATTTTCATCTTCTCAAAATAGCGAACATATGATCAATCACTGGTCAAGAGATCGCCGCGTCGATCACACGTGGCACGCACGCAAGCGAGGAGGTAATGATATATGATTACCTACTCGCTTGCGTACGTGCCACGTGTGTTGGACGCGGCGATCTCTCGACCAGAGATCAACGATACCAAAGCATGGGATTTTCTAGGTAAAGAATTTTGGAAGTCTACGAGCTTTCAAGTACTGATCTTTTTTCCATGATCGGTAGTTGCAGCAGTCGGATTTAAATTATAATATTCAAGAAGTTACCCAAAAAGTATCAGAACAACGTTCAAAATTAAGAATGTTAATTCTAATAAATCTCGAATGATTCAGTTCTGATCGAAATTTCAGATTGCAATGGTTGTTTATCATTACATTAAAGGCAGCATACACGCTCAAAAATGATAAAAATTTTACCGAATGAATCGAAGGTCTGAAGCTGTTAATATTTAGAGATAACGAAAAAACCGGAAAAAAATCATTTGAAATGAAGGTTTAACGGTTCGTTCTATATTGGCCCAGAAGTGGACGAGTTGTACCGCATTGGCTGAAATAGCGGAGCTAGCGACAAATTTGTTGGGATAAGGACGCTAATGTACTCGTACGGCGCTTTCTGAAACGCTAACGACCTTAGAAGCGTAAAAAATGAGCCAAAATTACCGTAATCGAGCACTGAACATTTGTATTGAGGGGCTTTCGGCGGGTCTACACCTGAAACCAGCGGTTTGGCCGCTGGCTGCAGGTGTGGACCCGCTGAAAGTCCACATTTTGCAAAGCATGGGTCACGAGAGTAGGATATTTGAGTTTATCGGAGTCTATTTACCTTCCATAAAACTTCCGCCGCCTAAGATGGAGGCTGAACCCCGCTACAATATAACGGTTCACACCTTTCTCAGGTGTGGTCCAACCGGAAGTCGACTATTTTGAAAACTAGGAGCTACGAGAGTGGAATATTTGAGTCCAGCGTGGTCGATTTACTCTGTACTCAAACTTTCACCGTCTTAGAGTACATACTTCCGAAGACCACTACACTGATAGCACACTGGTGCTGGGCAAGGCCAACAGCGGCCCATGTTGAACGATTTTGTGGACCCACAGCTTATACGATGCACAGTTTTGGCTCCACCAAACTTCTATAGAGCGAGCCGAGTTGGAAATTCGGTCAACAGGATGGTGTGAAACAACTTTCGTACGCCGCTGTAAACATCGGTTGAGCAGGAGCTCCAATTTTTGGGTAAGTGCATACAGCTGTACATGTGTAAAAAAAGTGTGATAACTGTCGAGAGTCGGGCATGCAGATGTCGGGAATTGGTCGAGAAGTTGTCGGGCATTGTCGAGAATCGGGCGAAAAGTTGTCCAGAATTCTGTAGAGTCTGCGAAAGTTGTCCTGCATTCGTACGCCTGCAGGACAACTTTTCGTCCGATTCTCGACAACTAGTTTTATCTGAGAATCGTTTTTCTGTTTTCCTGCCTTCTTGAAAACGGTTCCATGCTGGTCCCAATGGTGTCTCTTGAGTCGTTCAAGACCAGGCATGTACGAAAAACTTTGAAACCGGAAAAACCGAAAAACGAAAAATTTTCGGTTTTGAATTCGAAAAAATCCGAAAAAAACCGAAAACAAATTGTCTTTTGAAAAGTCTAAATTTCGTAATTACATGTCTTTGATTGGAAAAACAAGGCAACGAATTCGAAAAGCTTCGAGTAATGACAGAATCATGTTTCCTTAGTGAAACAAAAGCATATGTACGCAATCAACGTATTAGTGTGAGCAATTTTACCCTTGTTGCAGTGTTGAATCCTTACAAAATTGCAGCGCTGAACACCCTCTAAAATTCATATTGCGAACTTCTTGTATAAAACTGCGATAGTTCTCTGAGCAATCATGTCCACGTTTTTTCGAGGTTTTGATCAAAATTGTGGGCTCGAATGTCGTCGTTAACTTTATGAAAAAAACCGATTCCGTAGAAGTTGAAAGTCGTGGGCAAGTCACAGATCAAAACGGAACAAACGTTGCACAGAGACGAACATCAATAGTTCTCGATGTATAGCATGAATCTCTTGCGCTGTCATGCTGAATTTCAGTGTGAGAGATCGCGTCGAGGTCAGCACTGACCAGTATCACAGTCTCTCGGCGCCATTGGAAGTTCATGGCCGCGACGCAACCACACGCATTGAGTCGTGGTGTCCACTTTTGCTGGATGGAACTATACATGATGCCGCTCGCCCAAGAATGTCTTCATTTGCAGTTTTCTTTTGGTATGGATCGTTAGAGAGAGCAGAAAATTTTAGTTTGGCTCCCGCTTGAAAATTATGGGCCTTCAAAGAGCATTCTCTACGTCTTTTTCATGAACATCTTAAACGAAAACGAAATTCCTGACCTTGCAGCAGCGTTCACAATCGATTTCACTCTTGATGTCTCAATCGTTTACGGAAGTTCTGCTGCCCTATACAGCAAGGCATGCTTGAAGAGAACGTAAAAACCGTGTTTCAGTGCTAAAATAGGGCCACTTTTGCTTACGTCGACTTTTGTGCGTGGAGGAATTGACCGCTATGAAGGATGATACCTACAAATGCAATCAAGCGGTTGAGCTCGCTTATCAGTACTTTCTTGACATGATTATTTCTTGTTATCACAACCTCGAGGATCAAGGAGGCAGAAAGGGAACATGAGGCGTTTCGTTCACCTCAGAACGCCTGTTTGCATCCGTTATTTTGCCATTCCTAGCTCTTTTCAAAACGCTTTTTCGACACTGAGAACATAAAATTCTTCTCGCCTATCATTTTACAACGAACAGGCATTGAGAATAATTATCGTGAGCGCTGCCTTTAAAGGCATCGTACACGATGAAAACCGAATTCCAGTTTTTGCGTACAGTTGGACTAGTGGGTCATGACAAGGTCACTCAGAAAGTTTGGAGTTTCAAAATCATCTCAGATTGAAGATTCTCTTACCTCAAAACGGCTTCCTGGGTTTGGGGGCCGGCCTTGGGGTCAATCCGTTGTTACAAGGAACAAAACTCGGTTGTCGCTGCCGGCGGGCATGCTTTGACGCGTCGTAGGGCGCAAAGCACAACAGCCCATTTCCCATACGGCATCGATCGGAAGCAGCTCATATCAATGGATGCAACAGGTTGGTAACCCTTTTTGATTTCGTTCGAGTCGTTCCTTTTCTAGGCGTCCTGTGTAAATTGTTTCCAACGCTGCGCCAAGGAATGAATCGTAAAACTGCTCCTTGCGTTCTCCGCGCAACTATCTCGAGTCGATGCCGGTGCGAAGTTCAAATAATATTTGTAAGTTTTATATACTGGGTTTTTCTTGGAAAGCTGACGTTTTTGAGAGAGCCTTTTGCAACCTTCAGTCACTATAGGGATATAACAGCACGTAAACGCCAAATTACGAAATATGGTTTTTATCGTGTACGATGCCTTTAAAGTACCGATGCAGGTTATCAGCTATGCGGAATCGATTCGCGTCATTATTTAGATTGGTGGCGTTTCCGCCTGTCGAATTTCATATTTTTGGTCGGAATAGACCCCGATTCGGATTCAGCGCCCTAAATAACCCCCGGTGGAAAGTTTTGATCCGAATCCAAAAAAAAATTTCTGAACGCCCCGAAAATTCCCTGATGGGTAGGTACCCTTACCTTTTCTTGAGTAATAAAATGCCAATTTCAAGCACGGGTCATTTATATGCTTTCACAGACCTACAGCAACGACAACGTGATTTTCCAAATCGCCACCAGAAGGTAACAAGCCTCCCTTGTGTGAAAATGAAAGACAAGTGCAAACTTGCTGCAGACGTCTGTAGGCAGCGAAGGATCCACGGCAAGTCGCATCAGAACCACAAATTTCAGACCGAAAAAAATTTAAACTTTTTCGTTTTTTTTTATATTGATTTTTTTCGCCAAAAAGGGCGAAAAACGAAAAAAACGAAAAACGCACATTTCTGTTCAAGACCTCCTGGAAACGGAGTTACGGCCCCTCAAAAATTGAGCTGCGGAAGCATGGTGGACGAGTTTTCCGAGGCTTGTATTTTGCGTCATTTGCAACTGATGTATGCTAGCCGACCTGAACAGAAAGAGAGGTCGAGAATCAAGGGAAGAACGTGCTATTTATTGGAAACCATCGCTCATCTCGCCACTGTTGAGCCAGAAAGATCATAAAAGGGGCGTGCCAAGGTGGTTTCCTGATGTGGGCGCCCCAGGGTAGCTTGTCTCTATATCTCGCTTATTCGGAGGAATTCAGAGTTCGCACTTGGCAGGTGCTATATGGAGTGGGTCTACTACACAATTACGTTTAAATCTCAGATTTCGTCCCTGAACTTGGACTGTGCCTTTGAAGGCATAGAACACCCAAAAAGCACTTTGAGGGCGCTGATCACGAATATGTGGTTTATCAGTTGATTTTCTAAAGTTTTTGGCTTATTTCGTTCGAAGATTCCCAACCGGGGAAAACTTCGAGGGCAAAACGCCACTTTCAAGATTTCCGAGTCCCTACGATAGATGTGTCTCAAAATCATTCTCTGAGGGCTATTTGGAGTGCTAAACACGAATCTAGAGCCCGTTTATCGATTTCTTGTCGATTACGGTAGATTGCGGTAGATTACGGTGGATATACGATAGTTTCGCCAAAATCTCAGATTTTACTCAAAATTTGTATACGGGGGTTATTCGAAGTGGACAATACGAATTTAACGTCCGTTTCTCGATTTTCAAAATACTAAGGTAGGTTTTGCCCCTAAATGACATGTTACCTACCGTAACCTAGAGTAAACCTCAGAACTTCGACAAACGGACTCCAGATTCGTTTTCACCACCCTAGATTACCCCTACATACAAGTTTTGAGCGAAATCCGAAAATTTTTCTGAAACTCAGAAAAATGCCTGCCCTTTGCCTTTTTGCGAAGCTTGAAAAGTGCTCATAACTTTTTTGAACCTGCAGCTCGGGGCGGGATACTATACTATTGAGCCAGAAGAGATACTAACGATATTAGTCGTTTTCGCAGATGCGTTTACCACTCTAAATACTTCCTTTGTCTGAGTGATCACGTTGATAGGAAAAGCCTTCTCCCGACATTTCGAGATGAGCGGAATCAGCAGCAAAGCGGTCGGTCATAACTGCGATAACGATAATCAAACATGATAGTTGCCGTTCAACTGCTTCCAACGACGCACTTTTCGGATAGAGGCTATACGTATCGATTCCCCCTCCGGCATTGGATGGGTCTGGGTCGGCCATGATGCGATTTCGATTCAACTACAAAACCCTGGGAGCGACGATACGACCCGTTGCTCCTCGAGCAACACCGGACCATATCGTCGTCTAAATGAGAAGCACGTGCCTCAACACAAACTTTCTATTCGGCCACGACACGCCTCCGATCCCGGAAATCGAGCCACGATGCTCCCCATAGGACACATTGATCAATTACTTCTCAATTCAACTACAAAACCCTGGGAGCGACCTCAACTCCCAACTGGATCGTCTGCGTCTTTTACGTGCGGAGCACACCAAGTTCGTCAGGGATCACTTGAGTAGGATGACCGTCAATCCCATATTGGGGGTCGCACCACCCATAGTCAGCGACACCGAGATGGAACTCGGTAGGCGGGCTAGAAGTACCATTGCCTCGTTGCGCTGCGGTCATTCCCCTATGCTGATGTCATTCTTGCATAAGATCGATCGCAGTAAGCCGGACGAGTGCCCGGACTGTGGTAGCCGTGGCCACACAACTGAACACCTATTCGAATGCCCAAAGAGGCCTACCACTCTTACAACAATGGATTTGTGGACGAATCCGGTTTCAGTCGCCCGTTTCTTGAACCTTTGACAAAAACCTTCCTGCGGCTGCAAAGAAGAAGAAGAAGACTTCTCAATTTATCAGGCGCCTATCAGCCGCACAGGACGTACTATATAAGGGGCCTAATAGACTACCGCCGCTGAAAGACGCGGCAGCATGCAATGGTAGGGAGTCGATCGTGTGGTGGCGCATGATCGATACTCCTTAACTGCATGGTGCCGCGCCTTTCAGCGCCAGGAGTCTATTCGGCCCCTAAAGGTCCCATCACGAGTCGCTCTCTGGACGATTTTTGATCATTGAGGGGGTCTACCCCATGGTTCTCAGCGAGCGAGCCTCCCTCGTTGTCGACCGTGGCGACGATGATGTCCTTGTTATGGCCTGCGGTAGAGTGACCCCTTGCAGCGCACCATGACATAAACCGTATCCCTGTTGAGGGAGACCCCACCCTATTCGAAGGGGTGGAGTTCCACCAACCCATAAGGGACAGGCCCAGCCTCTAATGAGGGGGAGAGCCTGCCCCTATCGAGGGATGAGACCCCTATTGAGAGGCGGGGATCTGTACCCTGAGAGCCTCGAGATCAGGGCTGTGCGGAACTGTTCCGTTTCCGATTCCGTTTCCGTATTTCCGGTACTTTTTGAGCTGTTCCGTTCCGTTTCCGTTTCCGGGTTTTTCGGCCCGGAAACGGAAGAAAATAGTACTACAAGGGGAAAGGTCACGCCTCCCAAGCGCACAAAGCCGCGGTACCTCTGCGATGATCACAACGTGATTCTAATCCTGATGGCTTGGATGGGTGTCCCGCTCCTTCCAACCGTCACACGGTATACGCCCTTCCCCTCCATCAACGCGCAGAACGATCCCAACGTGGGCTTGACCTTAGCGGCTACAGAAGGCATACTTTAGGTACTGTTGCGCGGGTGCTGTTGTGTTATCTTGCAGTTGAACCGTGGTTATTAGTCTCATCTCAGCTTGGAAACCATCTTTACAACTCTTTATCACAATTTTTTAGCGCTGAACCTATTGCTGCCTACGCATGAGGTATCAACTCGATGTCGGCCCGATTGAGGGACCAGAGAGATAGAAATCCTCATTACATGTGTTAGCTAGCACGCACTTGCGGGGTTTATTCAAATAGAAGAGAGCCATAGCCACCACCCTCTTCAGCAGCACGTGCTGCCAACGCATGTTGTTGCGATCCTTCTAATCGGCAGCTTGTGCTGCACCAAGCAGCCTATTGCGCAACAGGTTCAACTCGATGTCGGCCCGGTGCTACCCTCATTACATGTGCTGCTAGCAGCAGCACGTTATTCAAATGAAGAGAGTCTTTGAGCCACCACCTCTTCCTACCGGAGCTAGAGTTGCGATCCTTGTAATGGCTCGCAGCAAGGACACCAACCTTGCCAAGGTACGCAACAAAGGCATGATCCTCGCCTCGGTCCACTATAACAAATCTTTTCTCGTAATGCGCAGTAAGGACAACTCTTCAAGCTTCCAAAATTGATATTCGGAAAATTGAGTACTTGAGATCACCTTCGGGGTCCGGCCTCATTCGGACAACTGCTCTCTCAACAATGGTGGGTGCCATATGTATGTACCCGCAGCCGTCGTAGAACACCGATCGCACTGGAAAAATCAGTCGAAGGTAGAAACTCGACATCAGAAAGACCAGCCGCACTCTAGAAGAGGAGTTACTCGAGCAGACATATTTTCGGCTCACTAGGAGAGCTTGCAGCAGCAGCACGTCTTCCTTTCATGCTTAAAATCTATTTGTACTCGGCTCGCTTGCCGTTTTTGACCGTAGCCCCACTGGTGCTTGAAGGAATAGATAGAGATCACAAGCTACAGAAGTACATCTGCATGCCATGAGCAGCGACGAAACCTACCATTTAATTATACCACAATTTTTAGTTCACTTCCGTTTCCGTTTCCGGATTTCCGTTTCCGGCGATTTTCAGCCATTTTTCTTCCGTTTCCGTTTCCGAAAATCTTGAAAATGATTTCCGCACAGCCCTGCTCGAGATGACGATAGGAGCACGTGATGCTGCGAGGGAGATGGGGTGTGGCATGTTGAGCTCGCTTTGAATCGACCACGTGCTCCTTTGAGCCGCACATTCCGCTGCTGAGGAGCCTTTTAGTTCAACGTGGTATGATTAGAAAGCGTATTGTGAACGAAGCTGTCCCCCCCCCCCCCCCCGAGTGCCTGAGTTGTATATAGAGGTGAACTCCCCAATTCTCTGACTTCATTTGGAGAAATGGAAGCCCAAAAAATGGTTTGAGAGGATTTTCTCCACGTGATTTTTTATATCACCGATACAACTCCGCTGAATGGGGTTGATTCAGGTATCTGAGGCTATTTTCAGACTTCTATTGTATAGAAATCCCAAGTCAAATAATGTATCTGAAATTGCAAGCTTTCTTTCCAAACTCGTCCACTAAAGATTACTCAATGAGAAAAACCATTTTGGAATAAGTTGTCCTTATCGCCTAAAAAATTTTTCCAAACCTCAAGCGAAAAGTTTACCAATTTCAGAAATTGAGTCTCATTCAAAAAATCTCTGAACCGAATCGGTACGCAGATGTACGCAGCGTTATAAGGCGTCCTAAATGCCAATAATCTAGTGTCATTACCGTACAAATTTGAGATCTGTTTTTTTTTAATAAAAAATGAGTGGCTTCAGGTTTCAATCTCTATAGGTTCGCATTTGCGAATCCATAATGTTGGCGCCGTATTTACATTTCAATGGCGTATCATCACGCAAAAAAACTGCTAAAGGTACATTAAAATGACAACATAAAGGAGGGGACTCCTGGTGATGAGTGATGATGATGGAAGATTACGGATGAAAAGTGGATAGACAGCTGACTTGACGCTCTGATGATCGACGAGAGGATGACGGCGAACTAAAAAAAGATTTTAATGAAACGTAGAGGTGAAACTTTGGTGGTTACCTGGCTCATTCTATTTGGTTGTCTGGGCGTGTTGGCGCCTATTCACTGAAATCGTCAGAAAACCACCACAATACTCAAACAATTTCAAAATGGAAGCACTTTAGAAATTAGCAGTGGAAGATGAAAGGGATATGCATTGGAAATATCAATGGATGAAAGGGGTACGGGGCATGCCAATTTTTTTCATTAATTAGCTAGCGTTAATTTAGCCAAAAAATTCAGCACCAGCTCGTCAATGCGTTAATTTTGTAATTCTTTGGGAATAGAAGAAACACTGCCTGACCCCAGGAGAAATCAAGAAATTCTCAGTTTCCTGGACAAAAGCGCACAGTAATTAACATTATATCTGGAGGAGGGTCTTGGGATTTAAAGCCTAACTTGCTCAGATGAGTCCGGGTGGAATAAGCAGCGGAGCGGTCGGTCGTGGCAAAACATAACAGTGATAAGGAGATTTTGACATGATAAGCGCGATAAGCCTTAAGCCTAGTTTTGACTGCATCGCTGCTGTTTTTCATCGCAGCGATTTCGCACCCGCTGCTGCAGCGATGTAGCAGCGGCAGCGATTCTGTTCATAGTGTATAGGCCCACGGATGATCGAAGAAATTCAATCAATAAGTGAAATTAATGGCTGGTATTCATCAATAACGCGTTTCGACTCGAAAACACTGATCTTGTCAAGTGAAAGGGTCAACGTTCATTAGACGAAACGTGTCCTTCGCTGGCAATCGCTCCATCGCTGCCATTTTGGCAGCGATGGAGCGATGATCAGCGACCATCGAGAATCGCTCCTCCAGCAGCGAGGAAGTAAAACATAGGTTTTCGTCGCCGCGACCCAGCGATGTAGGACGTATGCCACGAAGCGATCACAATTGGAGCGGCTTTCCATTACGCGCGATGAAAAAGAAACAGTTGTCCCTCGCATGGCCGCAGCGACCACCTGCAGTCAAAACTAGGCTTTACTTAGACCCTGTCAAAATGAGGGCGCTAGCCTATAACTCCTTGTTGATTGCAAATTATAACAAAGATAGAGGATAAATCGAGTCAGTGTCTGCAGAATGAAGTATCGTAAAAAAAAACTTGCGAATATTTAGAAAAACCAGCGTCTCTGGACGAACAACTATTTTGAGACATCAAGTGGACAAGTAGGTATGAGCTATTTATGAAAATAAAGAGAACGATTTTCAAAAGTTGACGCTCCTGCACTGTAAAGGCAGTGTTCACGATAATCTTCGATTTTGAGATTAATAGCTAAATCGATTGTTTGGCCCCCGAGTAGAACTGAAATGACGAAGAAACCGAGAAAAACGCACCAGAAGGGCACGAAATACCTTTACTCTCGCCACGCTTCTTTACTCTCAGTGGAACTGTTTGTTGTGGCAATGAAATCTTTTGTGGACCCGTCCTTTGCAACTCTCTACTCTATGTTGCTCTGTTCTTCCCTTCGGACCCTAACTAATCCTGCTTTGGATAAAATATTCTTCTATTTTCGATTGATCCAATTTTCCACCGGTGACAACCACCATGAACATGTTCATCCAACCGGACAACTAGTCAATGTTATAGAATAATGTCCCTGAAATACGACGTTTTAATGCGTTTCTCTCCGTTTCTTCGTAATTTTGGTAACACTTCATGGCCAGCGCATTGTTTTAAGTGGAAAACTCGGAAACGAAATTAATCGCGAACACTGCCTTTAAAGGCAGCGTCGGCCCAAAAAACCACATTTGGTTTTTCTTCTCAAATCCATGATCGAACCAAGTGGAGGTACTGTGCTTCTCTGGGCCAAATTCCGGTCCGCAATTGCGTCTAGACACGCTTTGCGGCCACTCGCTTTTGTGTCGGAAGAGTTTCCTGCGCCGCAGCCGCCGATCTGCTGACTCTAGGTGGGTTTTGAAAACTGAAAACTAAGAAAAGATGGAGAAAATTGTATAAAAAAGCCACATCGAGTCGGCTTTTGCGCCGGAAACTCGACTGTCTTGAGCGCGTACGGCAGCAAAGCGTGTCGAGACGCAAGTGCGGAACGGAGTTTGGCCCAGAGAAGCACAGTATGTACAGTGGGCACGGATCGAAGTGAAACTTTGTGTTCCTTGTTGTGTGTTGCTGCTTACAACATATGTTATAACATACTGTCGTTCTCGGATCCGAATGCCGGACCGCGATTGCGGACTTCGCCTGTTGCATCACGCGATACGTGATAACCGTGCTAGGAAAAAGGTAAATCGCGCCGGGACCAAGTGGTATCAGCACGATTGTCGTCTTGTGGCGTGATGCAACAGCCGTTGTCCGCAAATACAGACCGAAATTTCGGTCCGAGAACGACAGTATACGCACCGGGTTTGCGCCAGCGCACTATAAGTAACGCAAAGTATCAGTGCGATCCATGCTGTTTCTGAGCTCTGGGCATTTCAATGAACTCTCGATTTCGGTTATCACAGCAAGAAGCGGCCGCTTTTTGGTCGGAACACCCTAACCTATTATATTTCATCGAGGCCCACCGTTCCGCTGCAGATGATAATCGGAATCAAAATCACACTAGAAGTTCTTCAGAGTTTAGTTGACAAAGCTTGAGACATTGTTGCGTATCATTCCATAATTCCATAGTAATAAAGGAGAGTGGTGTCCGTCAGTCACTCCGGCACTGGGAGAGGAGATCTACGGGAGAAATTGACGCTGTGGAGGAACTACGGGAGGTATATTGTACTACAGATGAACGAATGAAGATGATGAGGTAAAATACTGGAGTAATCGCCGCTCCGCTGCCGCGACGCGAACCGTTATAACGTCATTTCAAATGTACTGAACGCAATCAACACCTCAAAAATACATATGTGACGTCAGACATTCGTCAGGATCATTAAAATGTTTAGACAAAAGTATTAACAATGTTGCTGGTATAAAAGGCTTCTCATCTCACAGTGTGGCTCAGTCGGCTCTTCGGAGCCGGACCTGGGTTGCGTTCCAAGAACATTTCCATGGCAAAATGCGTCCACGGAAACGTAGCCACGGCCACGTGGAAGCAATCTTTAGGGGCCGTATGCAAGAACGCGCTACTTGGGGCAGGGGCAGTGCAGTCGGCGCCTTTGAAGCTTGCCGTTGCTCACAAGACAGAACACGTCTATCATGGTTGGTTGCAAGTCAAAACGCGTCTGTCGTGCCCCAATAGTTTTCCCGCTGTGCCCCAAGTTCCTAGCTGGGGCGGTTAGAGCACAGCGAGAGAAACTACTGGGGCATGACAGACGCGTATTGACTTGTAACCAATCACGATAGACGTGTTCTGTCTTGTGATCGAAGGCGACCCTCAAAGGCGCCGACTGCACTGCCCCTGCCCCAGGTGACGCGTTCTTGCATACGGCCCCAGTTATAATTTGTAGCCATGGAAAGCAAATTTGATCAGGGGTGCGTTCCAAAAATGTTCCCACGGTACCGAGGGAGGGCAAATGGCCTTTCCATGGCCGAACTTGCTTCCCATGGTCACGAGTAGTAACTGATAATTGCTTCCACGTCGCCGTGTCTACTTTTCCATGAAAAACTTTAGCCGTGGGAATGTTCTTGGAACGCACCCTGTCGTGACTTCCGTACGACTTAATTCCTTAAAGGCCGCGCCTGGCCTCTCCGCGCCTGGTCCCGCCACGACTTCTACCGTATGCCGATAATCGTAAACAACTCGGCGCCCCGCCTATCGATTGCGCCGGGCATCCTCATTCTGGTGTGCGACGACGACGGCGTGCGGCGGCTGCTCTCGACTTCTCCTGCCCGATGGTTCTCCAATGCAGTGGCGACCTGCCTGCAACTCCAACTCCTGTCAACGCCTGATGGTCGAGTGGACGTGCGAGGTCGCAGAAGAAGAGCTCCAGCCGCGTCAACTACAACGACTCCTGCCGACTACTACGAACATCTCAGGTAACCCCGTTCCTCTGGCTTGGCCTCTGCGAGTGCTTGACACTCGTCTGCTCGTATGCCTCGCTATGAACGGGGGTCGTTGCTGGCTCCACACCCACCTCGTAGCTAACTGGGCGAGGTCTGCGTCCCACGGGAGTAGTGGGTATAACTGCGTGTTTTAATGTTTATTTTCAGGTCTCGTAAAGAAGTTCCAGCAAAGAGTGTATTGTTCTGTATGAAAGTATGGTATTGCGTAAACACTGTCTACATTGACTATTGCAACATAACCGCGTACATAGCGGGAAGTGTGATCTGGTATACGATGGTGAAACTGTCGTTCTGTGTACCAGTATGACGTCATAGCGTTGTGGGCGTGTCCAGAGGCTGTAGGGCCTATCCCATGTGAGACAATGTAAAATACTACATATTCATCCGCGTGGCAGGCTTAAGCAAGGGACGCCGCGTAAGTCCTCTGGTTCAGTTGTGTCGGGCTAGCGGCTGCTCACACTCCGTGACAACCGATGCTGCAGGATGGATAAAGCAGACTCGGAGCGTAGTGCAGCACACGTCGCGACACACCCCAGGGAAAAACTATTTGTCCTAGCACGGCATCTTGGGAACATTCTTGGAACGCACCCCTGGAAGGTGGCTTCGAGTCCCTCACCAGAAGATCCAGCGGATGGCGGTGGATAATTTTTGTCGCCAAGGGGAGGGGGCTCCCCACGGCTCGGGGGGGGGTGGTACCCAACTGTGGGGCTATCTCCCCACGGTTCATTGTGGGGTGAACCCCACTGCGGACCTTTGCAGTGGGGACCCCGAAGGGATTGTCCCCGGGGTCCCCTGTGTGAATCCGGAAATAATGTACCCCTGTAAAAACACGTCAGGTTACCGCCTACACCGGAATTTGAAATTCGCTCCAAAATCGAGTTCTGTTCAACTGCAGTGCTAGTATACCTGTAAACATATGTTAGGTTTCGGTCATCTACAGGAGAATTCCGTTCATCTACAGCTGATAACAGTAGATCCTCCGGATAAGTCCAGTAGATGACCTCTCCCAGTGTCGGAGCAGTCAGTCAGTCAGTCCGTCAGTTTACTGTGTGCATTCTGTAGTTGCAGACTTTTCCGTTTTAGAAGGGTTACGCCCAAAACAACCAAACGGGACGTCGTAGAAAGTTAGGGGGCCCCAGCGGGAGCGCGCCGGACGCCGAAGAGAATGTGCGGGACCCCAATGGAAGTGCGCCGGACGTCATATAAAGGGTGCGAGACCCATGCTAGAAAGCGCCGGACGCCATATAAAGTGTGCGGGACCCATGTAAGAGTGCGCCAGACGCCATAAAAAGCGTACGATACCCATGTAAGAGTGCGCCCGACGCCATAGAAAATGTGCGCGGCCCATGTTAGAGTGCGCCGGACGCCATAGGAAATGTGCTGGACCCATGTAAGAGTGCGCCGGACGCCGTAGAAAGTGTGCGGTACTACGTAGCAATGAGCAGAACGCCGCAGAAAGAAGAATGTCTTTGAAGCGAGCTCAAGAACGCTACAATTTGGAGCCACAATTTCGCCACCCTGAACTGTCAATCGCTGTCGAGTGATATCCAAAAAACTGCGCTATCCAGACTTTTGAGCTATTTCAATGCACCGTTTGCTGCATTGCAGGAAACCCGCCTCAAGGATAGACCCGTCATCAACGTCGGAGAGTACACCATCTACTGCTCTAACGCCGAGGAGAGTGGGAGGCTGTGCAATAGCTGTAAGGAAAGGTATGGTCAAGAAGTTTGGCTCAACGTCGTGCCGGAATGCATTCGTACAATTCGAGGGATGGGTTTTATGAGGAACTCTATACGTTGCTGGCCAGGATACCTTGTCAACATGCTGTTGTCGTGGGGATTGACGCAAATGCGAAGATGGGACTTGATCAGGAATCCGAAGTACTCGGTAAATGGTTCTACCCAGTGGAGCAAACATCGGACAATGGCTACCGCCTTGTCGACTTTTGTGAACGCAGTGGTCTGATTATTGCATCGACATTCAAGAGGAATCATCGCCGCCATCAGCTTACGTGGCAGGGACCAACCCAGCTATCTCCAGAAGAGCAAGCTTAGGGATGAAGAATGCAGAAGGAATTTCCGACAACGCGTTTCTATTCATATTGGAGTACGGACTAAGAAGAAACTTTGCGACGCGGATTCTTTTGTCAAGTGCATCCAGGACGCTTCGAAAGAGGCACCCCCGGTTGTACAGCCTAAGAAGAAGTTCGAATACGTCTCAGAGGAAACGACGTCTACTTACAACAAGGCATGTGCTCTCCGAACTACAGGAAACTTCGTGGAGGAGAAGCTTCTGAGGAGGAAGTTGCGTCGGCAGCTTCAAAGTGACCGCGAACGAGAGTGGACGTGTAGAGCTAAAGAGTTCGAGAAGGCTTGGAGGAGAAGAATCCGAGGAAAGCCTACACGTTGCTGCGACAGTATAGCGGGAAGATTAAAGCCTAGTTTTGACTGCAGGTGGTCGCTGCGGCCATGCGAGGGACAACTGTTCCTTTTTCATCGCGCGTAGTGGAAAGGCGCTCCAATTGTGATCGCTTCGTGGCAAACGTCCTACATCGCTGGGACGCGGCGACGAAATCCTATGTTTTACTGCATCGCTGCTTGAAGAGCGATTCTCAATGGTCGCTGACCATCGCTCCATCGCGGCCAAAATGGCAGCGATGGAGCGATTGCCAGCGACTGACACGTTTCGTCTAGTGAACATTGACCCTTTCACATGACAAGATCAGTGTTTTCGAGTCGAAACGCGTTATTGATGAATACCAGCCATAAATTTCACTGATTGATTGAATTTTTTCTATCATCCGTGGGCCTATGCACTATGAACAGAATCGCTGCCGCTGCTACATCGCTGCAGCAGCGGGTGCAAAATCGCTGCGATGAAAAACAGCAGCGATGCAGTCAAAACTAGGCTTAAGAGATGTTCTCCTGTCTTGAACACTACCAATGGAGTTGCAGTTGGTGATGCGACGCTGCCAATATGTAAGGATTACTTCAGTTCATTACTGAATCGTCCAGCGCCACCAGTACCTAAGCTCCCGCATGTTCAGAGAACACATTACGATGTCAGTGAGGAACCGCCGACTGAGTCTGAAGTTTTGGATTGTGTCCGGAAAATGAAGAATGGAAAGGCAGGTGGAGATGACAACATCACTGCTGAAATGCTGGAAGCTCTTCCTCCGTCTGGGATTCGTGAAGTGACCAACACCATCCGTGCCATATGGATGAGCGAAAGGATACCCGATTCGTGGAGACATGCGAACATCGTAACTCTTCACAAGAATCTATCCGTCACGGATCCTAAGAACTATAGAGGAATCTCTCTACTTCGTGTCATGTACAAGGTTTTAGAACGTATCGTTCTCGAGCGACTTATCAAACATCGTGAGGAAACGACCAGAGAGGAGCGAGCCGGTTTTCGACCTGAAATATTGACCATCGACCAAGTGTTCGTTGTGAGAAGAGTAATTGAATCGTGGCAGCGGTATCCGAAGCCATTACAGCTTGCTTTCTTTAACTTTGAAGCCGCGTTCGACTCTCCTCATCGTGATCGATTGCTCAAGGCTCTGCGAGCCGATGGAGTCCCGGAAAAGTATGTTCGACTAATCGAGGACATGAACAACGGAACAACAGCAGCAGTTCGTACACCTGTCGGATTTACGTCAGTTTTCGAGGTGAAAACAGGAGTAAGGCAAGGAGCCGTTGCAGGACCTTTTCTTTTCAACTTCGCCGTTGATGACATCATGCGTAGAGCTGCAGAACAGTTTCCTGCGGATGTGATCTTAACACCATCGGGACGCTCCCTTGTCGACCTGGAGTACGCCGACGACACTGTGTTATTCGCCGAAAACAACGCAAAACTGCAAATGATTGTGAGCCTCGTTTCGAAGTATGCCGCAGCCTATGGACTTCGTCTTCGTCCCGACAAATGCAAGCAGATGTGGGTCTCTCAGAGGCCTTCAACGGGAGTTTGTGTGGACGGACAACGTATCAAACTGGTGGATGATTTCTGTTATTTGGGCTGCTTGCTGAGGAACGATGGTACAGGCCATAAAACGGCCAATGTCTCACCGTCGACTGCGTACCACGCGCTGCGCGACCGCACGCGCGTCGGAAGCAGACGGGTTTTCCGCCGCGCGACGAGTTTTGGCCGCCGCGCGTTTCGGCCGCCGCGCGGCGCCCGAAACTCGTCTGCTTGCGACGCACGTGCGGTCGCGCAGCGCGTGGTACGCAGTCGACGGTGAGACATTGGCCGTTTTATGGCCTGTAGTTATGCAGCGGATATTCGACAACGATGAGCTACGTCTGCATTCCATTCCCTAATCACGTGTTTGTGGCCTAACCCCATCGCGAAGGAAGTTAAGTTGCGCGTCTACTTATCCGCTATTCGCCCTATCATGATGTAAGGATCGGAGACGTGGACAGCACCGAAGACCGAGATGGAAAGGTTGGATTGCACGGAGAGGAAGCTTTTTAGGCGTTTGCTTGGATATTTCTGGCCGCGTGTGTGTCATAACGAAAACCTTCACAAGGAAATCCACGCAGTACATCAACGCTTGACACGAGGTAGGTGCCAGCATCTCCTAACGCCATCTCAAGCAGCAATGGAAAGTCGACTTCGACTGCTCGGGCATATACTAAGAAGAGCGCCGGATCGTCTCGTACAACACGCTTTAAGAATGCTTCCAAATCCTGTCTGGAAACGGCCACCTGGGCGTAGGCGAAAGTTCTGGAAGGATGTGGTTAAAGAGGATTTGAAGTCACCCGTTATCGAAAGACAGTTCAAGGCTCATTCATAGCTGGTCGCTTCGACTAGTCGCGGCACTGCCAACAGGTACAAAACCCGTCGCGACAACAGATCTTGCACTGAGTCACTACTGGTTGGAACAGTTTGCAGTCTCAGTCACGATCGCCAAGCGACTGGGGTATTTCATAGCTAGTTGAAGTGACCTGCTTGATTTCGTTAGGTCGCTTCGACTAGTCGCGTGGCTTCATGGTGGAAGCGATTCGTCTAGTCGAAGCGACTAGTTCGCAATCTTCCGTCACAACCTTGTGTATGTGGCGCAAAATCGCAGACGTCACAGATCACTCACATAAAATACAGCATGTGAAAGGGAAAAAAACGTGTATTTATCATACATTTAGGATTATAGAGTTGAGAAAGTTCAATAAGGCTAACCGAGAAATCAAATTTCATGCAGAGCTTTCGGCTATTACTAACGTTAGTTGAAGTTTTATGTTGCTGTACAAGCAAATTGCATCCCATCGTCTTTTGAAGCCATGTTTTTGTTGGAAAACTATGCACGACTAAATTATTTAGAAGATTAAGGCACCGAAGTCACAAAAAATCAGGAGGAATCAGCAAAAACCGAGAAAAAAATGTTTCTTTTAAAGGCAGCAGACACGCTCGAAAAGGGTATCGATTTTATGACATAAATCAAAGGTTAGGAGCTGGTTGTATTAGGAACTGGCAAAAAAAAAACGGACGAAAAATGTGTGCGAATAGAGGAATAACGGTTATTTTGTTATCAGGTGAAAGTGGACGAGTTTTACGGCGCACGGTTGAAACAGGGAGTATTACAAACAAATCGGTAGAGATAGAGAAGCCGATATACTCCTACAGCTCGTAATAGAACGCTGATCTCGTTGGAAGCATCAAAAACCAGCCAAAGGGACCGTACTAGTGCTATCAATCTGGACGAGTTTGTATTTTGGGGCGGGGTTGCAGAGGCTCGTGGGCGGGGTTGCAGAAATTTTTCGATTTGCATTGCTGAAATTTAGTAGTTTTGACTCGTTTTTGACGCTTCCAACGGCGTGAGCAGTCTACCAGGAGCCATGCGACTTCAGAAAAGTGGTTATCTCAACAACTTTTTCGAGCGTGTCTGCTGCCTTTAATTCCTACGGCGTTGTCCGCAATTGTCCGTATTTTTTACGCAAAACTACGGCCGCCCGAGCGACTCGACGAAGCGATTTGAAATCGCTTCGTCTAGCGATTCCAAATCGGGGCAGTTTTGTTGGTCGCTTCGACTTGAAGTCGAAGCGACCAGCTATGAATGAGCCTTCAGGCGCGATGTTTCGTTTCGCAGGAAATGGAATAGTGACAGCTGGATGGAATCTGTTAAAATTGTGGCTGAAGACCGTGAAAAATGGACACGGCTGACTACTAGGACGGCACACCTCGGTGAAGATGCGGAATGACCGCGTCAGGCGAAAGAGAACCGATTAAGTCAAGGAAGTAAGTCAAACTGTCATTTATCCTCTGTCGGTTCTAACGATTTGCTTTGACGTACATTTGAAAAGTCTTCCAGTCTTCCTGTGAAAATGAAAAATCGATTGGACGAAATCCGATTGCTTCCATAACTAGCTAGAGTGCCTTTATTTAGGAGTGCACATGCTCTCCTTTCCACCCGCATCCGGAGCTACAGAAATGCACCACGGCGGTGCGGCCTGTAGCGGCCCTATCTCATTCGCTCTCTCCCACCCCATATGCCAGCCATCGATCTTGGCATAGTCCACCGTCCGATCATCAGTATGATCGGCGATCATGCTCAGATACATACATAAGGTGACTTTTTTCTACTTTTTTGCCTTCTTCAATTGTTTCGATGTTATTTTAAGTGTCATCTTTTGATAATTATCTTGTGTTTTAAAGGCAGTGTCCACGATAAAAAACCATGTCTGATTTTTCGGTCGAGATCGGCAGCTGTGGGGCCTAGCACAACCCTAAAGTTGAACAAACTAAGAAAAATGAGCTCGGAACGGTCCCCTACTGCCCCAAAGTTGGACACCTGTCAGCTCGTCACACCCCAGATGCACTTTCCACGCCCACCGACGTGAACAAATGAATGCTCGAGATTGTGATATGAGCAATGGTTTCCGATCAGTAGCCCCGTTCTTCCCTTTATTCCCAACTTCTCTCTTTACTCAGGTTAGCTCGCATACATCGGCTGCAAAAGACGGGTTACAGCCCATTAGAACCATTACAAGTTACAAGCCTCGGACAACGCGTCCACCATGCTTCCCTAGCTCAATTTCCGAGAGACCATAACTCCGTTCCCAGAAGGTATTGTACGATTCCAAAAACATCATTGGAATCTGCATGGGACCGTCTTCAAGATAGGCGGAAAGGCAGAAAAACGATTCTTATCGTAAACACTGCCTTTAAACGGAAAGGCCGTTTACCCTCTATCAAGCCCGCAGGTGCCCGTGGGTGAGTCAAAGCCAAATTAGCAGTGGCCGTAATCATGAAAACACGGGAGATTCCCGGGAAGGTGTTTAGAACCAGCCGATGTATGCGGCGAGCGCACGTTGGACCCTCCTGGGAGGATCTCGTAGTCTCATGAGTACGGCCACTGCTCTGAGAAAATTTGCATTGACCGTGGCGGGACGGCACAGTGATCCGAGCCCGTGCCGCGACACTGTTGCAACGGCTCCGGAATCTTGTAAGATTCCTTCTTGTCCGCAACAGTACAGCAACGGCACCGCAATCATGAACGGTACCGCGATAGCGAAGCGCAGGCATCCCTATATCACCGCGACGCCACCGCTACACTAGTAAGCAGGCCGACGTGTCAGAGAGGGCTGCGAAACCACTTGACCGCAGGCACGGCTGCAGTGGCAGACATGAAAAGCATGGTAAAGCCAATGATCACGTGTTGATGTGTTTACCGTGAGCACAGCCGGTATAAAAGGTGCCTCATCTTTATCGAGTCCTCGATCGGCATTCTGATCCCGGCTCTGGGAGGTGACTTCGAGTCCCTCTCCGGAGGCCAGCTTAATTTCGACCATTGGGGATAGGGGATCCTCACGGCTGGGGGGGGGCGGTTTCCGCTGGAGTCAGCAGGGAGGGTGGTTCCTTACCGCAGATGTCGGCGAAGGTGACGCCCTTTTAGCGGCCCGGGACCGGTTATCCGGTTTCAGGTACCGTCGCGGCCGGAATCGGGCACCGTCGCAGCCAGATTCAGGCACCGTCGCGGTAGGGTTGAGGTACCTCCGGACCGGGTTTGGGGTCCGTCGCGTTCTGGTTGAGACACCGCAGTGGGGAGTTTGATGTAGTGGCATAGCGGGTGGAGGGACTCTGGATAGACACTACCCTGTAGGCACCGATTAGGAGCCTTCAAGGCAGGGTTGGTCCGCCGCCGGGGCAAATTTTCTTAGAGTCCCCACGGCTCGGGGGGGGGGGTGGTACCCAATTGTGGAGCCATCTCCCCCCGGTCCACGGTGGGGTGCACCCCACCGTGGTGAAAACGCGAATTGCCGGACGGCACCGATTGCCAACACAGGCGTCAAATGCAGTGTTTGGTTGTGTGACTGCACAACACACTGCAGATGTTACGCCTAAGTTATTGATTCCACCACAAATAATGGTAGAACCAGAATTCATAGCGGAAACGCTATTTGTGAGGTAGATGTTCATTTGATACGCTACTAAAGGAAGATGTGAGAGAATGATCAACATAAGAACTAAGAGAGAATTCTAAAATATATGAAAAGTGAAAAAAGGAAGTAGCAGAAACTAGTAAGGAATGCTCAGAAGGTTGGAGCTCGCCACCCGCGAAGAGAAAGTCCGGTGGCGAGCAACACTTTTCGCGGGCAGCGAGCGAAATTATAGCGGGTGGCGAGCACTCGACGGCAGGGGCTCGCCGCCCTCCACCGCTAATTCGGCGGCGCGCTCGCCACACCACACTCACCCGCTCGCATTCTCCTGGTCGCTGACAAAATGGTAGCGGGTGACGCGCACTCTTGCGTAATAACTTAACACTGGCTCACACCCCGATCATTAAATTCTCATACCCCATCGAATCTGTGCCCCCACCTCTATCCCTTATCTTTCAGTAATAGATTTATGATCTACAAGTGGTTAAAATGTATTTATTATTATATTATATTCCGGCAATCAAAATAAATTCACCCAGCATTTAATGTCACAGGCGAGCGTTCAATCAATACAATGTTCAAAATCATGGTTTCACATGCCGAATTCATATCAATCTCATTGGTCACAAATATATTAATATATATCATGGCATGTAGTAAACGAAGCACAATCCCATGTACAATAAGCATTTGGTCTATCCCAGACAGGAGGCACTCGAGATTAATCTTAAAAAGGAGGCAAAGGGATTTACCTGATATCGGTATCAATCAGTTATTATGGAAACTAAAAACTTGAATAATCATTGGTTCATTTTTTCTCGAAGCCTGAGTGCCCCCCTCCTAGGATAAAACCAAGTATTTTCCGACCTTGTTTTAATTATCAATATATAATTCCTGAAAGTATAGGTTCCTGGCAAAAGTAAAGATTTGGCATGGCCATTTTTTTTCGAAAAATTAGAAATATACTCAAATAAAAGAGGAAGGTAAAGAAAAAGGAAAAAAGTTTTGAAATATTCCTGAGAACGATTTGGCGTATAATGATTTGATTTTCGGGAAATATAGTGAAATAGTTGAAAGTATGATTTGGCAGTCGAGTTTGAACAAACTATTGATAAGAGTTGTGCAAAACGAGAGATCTCATTGTATGAGCTTATCCGTAGAACATATCAATGCAAAATCACGCGTGATATTTAACAAACAGTTGATTTTACTTCACTTAATACGTGAAGACCGCGGCATTGCAGCTCCTGAACGAGCGTTTACTGCTTACGTTATCACGCGTGATTTTGCTTCGATATGTTTTACGGATAAGCTCATACAATGCGATCTCTCGTTTTGCAAAACTCTTATCAATAGTTGGTTCAAACTCGACTACCAAATCATACTTTCAACTATTTCACTATATTTCCCGAAATTCAAATCATTATACGCCAAATCGTTCTCAGGAATATTTCAAGACTTTTTCCTTTTTCTTTACCTTCCTCTTTTATTTGAGTATATTTCTAATTTTCGAAAATGGCCATGCCAAATCTTTACTTTTGCCACGAACCTAAACTTTCAGGAATTTCATTCATTTTTTTTAAAGGTTCCCTTTCTAACATGATTTATGCCTGATGGTGTTAATTCAAAGTAAACCCACTGATGCCCTCCCCCCTTCCCCTTCTAGGACGTCGTGCACACTCCCACTGGTGTCCTGCACACTTTCTATGACATCCTGCACACTCCCACTGATGTCCTGCACACTCCCACTGATGTCCTGCACACTTTCTATGACATCCTGCACACTCCCACCGATGTCCTGCACACTTTCTATGACATCCTGCACACTCCCACTGATGTCCTGCACACTCTCTGTGACATCCTGCACACTCCCACTGATGTCCTGCACACTTTCTATGACATCCTGCACACTCCCACTGATGTCCTGCACACTCTCTGTGACATCCTGCACACTCCCACTGATGTCCTGCACACTCTGTGACATCCTGCACACTTTCTATGACATCCTGCACACTCCCACTGATGTCCTGCACACTTTCTATGACATCCTGCACACTCCCACTGATGTCCTGCACACTTTCTATGACATCCTGCACACTCCCACTGATGTCCTGCACACACTCTGTGACATCCTGCACACTCCCACCGATGTCCTGCACACTTTCTATGACATCCTGCACACTCCCACTGATGTCCTGCACACTCTCTGTGACATCCTGCACACTCCCACTGATGTCCTGCACACTTTCTATGACATCCTGCACACTCCCACTGATGTCCTGCACACTCTGTGACAGCCTGCACACTCCCACTGATGTCCTGCACACTCTCTGTGACAACCTGCACACTCCCACTGATGTCCTGCACACTTCCACTGATGTCCTGCACACTCCCACAGATGTCCTTCACACTCTCTGTGACATCCTGCACACTCCCACTGATGTCCTGCACTTTCTACGGCGTTCGGCGCACTCTCATTTGGGTCCCACACACTTTCTACGGCGTTCTGCGCACTCTCATTTGGGTCCCACACACTTTCTACGGCGTTCTGCGTACACCCATTTGGGCCACAAGCACGCTCCTGTCGATCATTTTTTTCCGCACGGCTACCGTTACCCTCCTTTAACAATTTTTAATGTGTCAGCTTGGGTATAAGCACATCGTATTAGCCAACAATCATGTTCGTACAATATCGAACTCCTCAGCCACTTCCCAGCGGCTTCTCGAAGAGAGCGGTGTGTGAATGAATGCATACCGCTCCTCTGCCTTTTTATACCCCGCATGTTATGAGCGTGTGTTATCGTCGTTCGTTATCATGCTTTGTTCAAGAATGGTTACGGTAGGCTCGCGGAAAAAACGATCGGCATGGGCGTGCTTGTATTTGAGTCCCACAAACTTTCTCCGGCGTCCGACGCACTCTCATTTGGATCCCACACACTTTCTACGGCTTTCTGCGCACACCCATTTGGGTCCCGCACACTTTCTATGGCGTCCCGCGCACCCTCATTTGGGTCACACAAAGTTTTTACGGCGTTCTGCGCAGCCCATTTGGGTCCCCCACACTTTCCATGGCGTCCGGCGCACTTCCACTTGGGTACCGCACATTTTATACGGGGCCCGGCGCAGATCCACTTGGGTCCCACACACCTTCTACGGCGTCCGACGCACTGTTATTTGGGTCCCATACATTTTCTACGGCGTCCCGCGCACCCTCATTTGGGTCCCACAAACTTTCTACAACGTTCTGCGCACACCCATTTGGGTCCCGCATACTTTCTGCGGCGTCCGGCGCACTCTCACTTGGGACCCGCAAACTTTATACGGCTTCTGGCGCACTCCCACTTGGATCCCGCACACTTTCTACGGCGTTCTGTGGCGCACTTGTGAGTCACACCGTGCGGCGTTCCAAAAAGTACTTCCGAGATCCCGCCGTATTGATTGAAGCGTTGCCCCGTCTCAGGGAGCGTTCAATCCTGAGCAATAGCCTATCAGTAATGGTGTTTATTTCGTTAGTTCATTTTTACGAATGAGTAAACTTCGGATGGTTTATAACAACATGATTACGTGTTTTTGTCTTTCCTGACCCTCGATTTCGAGGTTCCACAAAAATTGAGCTACAAACTTCAAAATTTGACAGGAGCTAGGTGCAATCATAACCAACTTTCTGGCCAAAAATGAGCTTCTTAGCTCAACAATAAGTGTTCCAACAAGATCGTGAACGCCAACTGAATAAAAAAAGGAGATGAACCCCTTTTTCGACCAAATTCACGTGGTTTTGACAATTTTTCTCGAATCTCAGGTAACCATTCCGGACCATTTTTTGAACGGTTATTCAGCTTTCTGAAATATATTGAATGCAAAAAGAAAGGTCTTCCTACGTTTACTCTGGACCCTGATACTGAGATCAGGGGGTTGCGCGATGGCGAATCAAAGCCAAATCTGGTGAGCGCTTCGCGCTCACCACAATATTCTAATTCTACTTATCCCAATATCATTATCGCATTAAGTTGTAATATTTTTGTAAATAACATCACTGTAATGAACTATTTAATGGGAAGCAATTCGCAACATGGAAATTTAATTATACAGGAAATGAAAAAATATTTACAGAATCCACTAGCATCATTGCCTCACGGCTCTGCCAATATACGCGACATTAGCTCTTCTACTCCTCCACATCGGTGTGCCATGTCGCTGAAATTTTTGTGAATGAATTTTAGTGAAATTAAGTAGTACAAATAAGTAATAGTAGCGCACTTACATTAATTTGAATCCATTGGAAATTGCAAGATCCTCGTGGAATTTATAGGCTGCGAATAGCTCTCCTGAAATGATACTGTATTACTGGTTTAGCGAAGTAATTGAAGAAATACATGAAACGTGCACTTTCTAGAGACTGCTTCACCCGCGCCACGATGATTTGGAGGACGTTTTCGCTGTTGTAGGTATGGGACAGTACATTGAGAATCCGTGCTCGAAATTTCCTAATTACCTGAGTGATTTCGTAAACAATGTCTTTTTGGTGCTAGCGATAAGTTAAAGGAACCGACAAGGACATTTTAGACTTTCAGAAAAAAATTCTCTTTTGAAACAAAACGACAAATGGACCTCAGCTGAGAGTTGTAATCAGCACCCGTAAATAGGGCGAACTTTTAAACCGTTTTTCTGGGCGTCCTAAATTTCCCTCAGGATACCCCTTTTCCCTTTGCGAATATGAATATGCTTCTCTAGGAATGTGGAAATCTTGGAGGCATTTTGCATTTTTTTAATGAAGAATTATCTACAGAAATCTGCGGATTATGGTTTTCTAAAACATCGTGGTGCATTGAAAACAAGCCCTGTGTAAAAGAATGTGAAAATTGGCCTTTTTCAGAATGACTCACGAACCAGTCGAGGGCTGACTTCCATTTTCTTCGTCCATTCCTCAGACGCTCCAAATACGCAGCTCTTCTACGAACTCTATTAAAGGCAGCAGACACGCTCGAAAAAGTTGTTGAGATAACTACGTTTCTGAAGTCGCATGGCTCCTTGTAGACTCCTCACGCCATTGGAAGCGCCAAAAACGAGTCAAAACTACTAAATTTCAGCAATGCAAATCGAAAAATTTCTGCAACCCCGCCCCAAAATGCAAACTCGTCCAGATTGACAGTACTAATACGGTCCCTTTGGCTGGTTTTTGATGCTTCCAACGAGGTTAACGTTCCAGTGCAAGCTGTAAGAGTATACCGGCTTCTCTATCTCAACCATTTTGTTGCTAATATTAGCTGTTTCAACCGCACGCCGTAAAACTCGTCCACCTTCACCTGATAACAAAATAACCGTTATTCCTCTATTTGCACACAGTTTTCGTTCGTTTTTTTGTCAGTTACCAATAGAACCAGCTCCAAACCTTTGATTTCTGTCATAAAATCGATACCATTTTTGAGCGTGTCTGCTGCCTTTAACTAGCATCTCTAAAAAATTTTAAACGTTCAGAGCTTCAAGGAAAACATCTGAATCAGCTGCTTCTAAAAAATTTGAAACGTTCAGAGCTTCAAGAAAAACTTCTAAATCAGCTGCTTCTTGTCGTCTAATATAAGCTCGGGGAAGGGAATCGCAAACAATCAAAAATTGCATCTCACCTCCATAAGCACGAGAGCCCCCCATCGTGCACTGTGCAGACCGGTTCGTGAATGGAAGCATGCGTACCAACGGAAAATTTTTTCACCTGGAAAAAATTATTCAGCGAACAAAACGAAATTAATTATGATGTTACACACATAATTTGAAGACCGTTCAAAAATTCAAGTACTCGCCCGTACATTCTGATAAATTTACATTTATTGAATTTCATCAAATACATTCAACATTTTTTAGCTCACGAATCATTCGAAATTCAGCAATAAGCAACGAACTTTTTTTGATTTTTCCTCATTAAAAAAAAGATTTAATTTGAAGCGTTCCAGTAAAATTTATTCAATTTTTTGGAGAATTTGTGTCAATTGCAAATATCTAAATGGAAAATATCTGAGTAGCGAAAATAGGGATAGGGAACTACTCACGTGGAGTACCTGGGGTTGACAGAAATGTTCAGAAAAACATTTGTCGGAGAAGTCATCACATATGATCAGAGGCCTATCGAGTGACACGTCGACGTGAGGATGGTGATAATGGACTCAGGCAAACCATCGCTCCGAGCGGTACCGGAGAGCTACTCGAGCGGCGCTGCCTCTCCGCTCCGAGCGAAAATTAGCCATCTACTCGGGCCACAGCAGCCGCTCTCCGGGCCACAGCAGTATCGCTCGGAGCGATCTTCGGTCCCAACTGGCACTGCGGTCTCTGTTCGGGCGATTTTCAAAAATTTCCTAATTGCTATTTTTTTCTTTATTTCCGCCTCTTCTGGAGAGGATTTAAGAGGATAAGGTACCTGTTACAGCCTGTGGGTCAGGAGGTTAATCCTGCCACAGGCCGCAACAAGGATACCATCCCAGCATGGTCCGCAATGAGGAAGCCTTCCCCACCGCGGGCCATGGAGGATCCTCTCGGCCGCCAAAAATTGTCATCCTGAGAGTGATCCGAGGTCACCTCTCAAGAGTGGCCTCAAAAGGCCAACTACCCGTCTACACGAGGCGAGCCGCCTTTTATACCCGCAGGATTGGTTGTTCTTTGAGTGATAACGTGGCTCGCACGTTATCACTCAAAGAACAACCAATCCTGCGTCTCTCTATCTCTGGCGATGGCACCGCTGTGGCCCCGAGAGCGACCGGAGAGCGACCGAGGGGCGAACTGGCACCGGACAGGGACCGCGGTGCCAGTTGGCCCCTCGGCCGCTGTCCGGGCGATGACGTCATAATTGGGAGGAGCCGGTCCCGCTCGGAGCGATGGTTTGCCTGAGGAGGCGTGGTTGTCCTAGGGCGAGTCATTAACACCTATCTGGTACTCGTGGGTACACCGAAGGCATTAAATAATTATGTGCTGACTCGCCGAATGAGAACGAGGTCGCACATATGGTCTGGCTAACGGGTCACAGCAACCACGGAGAACAGTTGATAAACTTCACCGTAGTTCTAAATCACAAAGGAAAACAAATCAAAAGCACAGAAAAAAAAGAAAACGACGCAGAGGAAAGAGACGCCAACTGTGATTTTTGAAGACACAGCGGTCGACTGGCTCGCAATGGGCTCGCGACCCGCTATACCTCCTCTACTCGCACTCCCGGCCCGCTATACCCATAGCGGGTGGCGAGCGGAGACGAGGGGTCAGCGGGTGGCGAGAACTTCGAAATGAGGGGTGAGCGGGTGGTGAGCAAGGCCCGAAATGCGCGCAGGTCGCGAGCACCGAGTTCCTGAGTGGCTTAGGCCTTGTAACAGTTTTCGAAGTTTTCGCTTGAAGAATAGGCCGTCACCCAGGGATCTCCCTCCGTTGAAGCAAAAAGAGTAGAACGGATTTCCACTCCCGAAATACCCGATATACGACAGATGTTGCCTCCACGAAGGGGTTTTTACTCCCCTAAGCCACCGTCCAAATACGTTTCAAACGGATTCCCACCCCGAAATACCCGATACACGACAGATTTAGCCTCCACGCAGGGGTTTTCTTCCCCTGAGCCACCGTTCAAATACGTTTCAAACGGATTCCCACCCCCGAAATACCCGACGTACGACAGATTTTGCCTCCACGAAGGGGTTTTCCTCTCCTAAGCCACCGTCCAAATACGTTTCAAACGGATTCCCACCCCCGAAATACCCGATGTACGACAGATTTTGCCTCCACGAAGGGGATTTCCTTCCCTAAGCCACCGTCCAAATACGCTCAAACGGGTTCCCACCCCCGAAATACCCGATGTACGACAGATTTTGCCTCCACGAAGGGGTTTTCCTCCCCTAAGCCACCGTCCAAATACGCTCAAACGGATTCCCACCCCCGAAATACCCGATGTACGACAGATTTTGCCTCCACGAAGGGGATTTCCTCCCCTAAGCCACCGTCCAAATACGCTCAAACGGATTCCCACCCCCGAAATACCCGATGTACGACAGATTTTGCCTCCACGAAGTGGATTTCCCCCCCTAAGCGACGCCGCAGGCTGCACCGCCCAAATACGTTTCAAACGGATTCCCACCCCCGAAATACCCGATACACGACAGATTTTGCCTCCACGAAGGGGTTTTCCTCCCCTAAGCCACCGTCCAAATACGTTTCAAACGGATTCCCACCCCCGAAATACCCGATACACGACAGATTTTGCCTCCACGAAGGGGTTTTCCTCCCCTAAGCCACCGTCCAAATACGTTCAAACGGATTCCCACCCCCGAAATACCCGATGTACGACAGATTTCGCCTCCACGAAGGGGTTTTCCTTCCCTAAGCCACCGTCCAAATACGCTCAAACGGATTCCCACCCCCGAAATACCCGATGTACGACAGATTTTGCCTCCACGAAGGGGTTTTCCTTCCCTAAGCCACCGTCCAAATAACAGATTTTGCCTCCACAAAGGGGTTTTCCTCCCCTAAGCCACCGTCCAAATACGCTCAAACGGATTCACACCCCCGAAATACCCGATGTACGACAGATTTTGCCTCCACGAAGGGGATTTCCTCCCCTAAGCCACCATCCAAATACGCTCAAACGGATTCCCACCCCCGAAATACCCGATGTACGACAGATTTTGCCTCCACGAAGGGGATTTCCTCCATGCGACGCCGCAGGCTGCACCGTCCAAATACGTTTCAAACGGATTTTCACCCCGAAATACCCGATGTACGACAGATTTTGCCTCCACGAAGGGTTTTCCTCCCTAAGCCACCGTCCAAATACGCTCAAACGGATTCCCACCCCGAAATACCCGATGTACGACAGATTTTGCCTCCACGAAGGGGTTTTCCCCTAAGCCACCGTCCAAATACGTTCAAACGGATTCCCACCCCCGAAATACCCGATGTACGACAGATTTTGCCTCCACGAAGGGGTTTTCCTCCCATAAGCCACCGTCCAAATACGCTCAAACGGATTCCCACCCCCGAAATACCCGATGTACGACAGATTTTGCCTCCACGAAGGGGTTTTCCTCCCATAAGCCACCGTCCAAATACGCTCAAACGGATTCCCACCCCCGAAATACCCGATGTACGACAGATTTTGCCTCCACGAAGGGGTTTTCCTTCCCTAAGCCACCGTCCAAATACGCTCAAACGGATTCCCACTCCGAAATACCCGATGTACGACAGATTTTGCCTCCACGAAGGGGATTTCCTCCCCTAAGCCACCGTCCAAATACGCTCAAACGGATTCCCACCCCCGAAATACCCGATGTACGACAGATTTTGCCTCCACCAAAGGGTTTTCCTCCCATAAGCCACCGTCCAAATACGCTCAAACGGATTCCCACCCCCGAAATACCCGATGTACGACAGATTTTGCCTCCACGAAGGATTTCCCCCAAAGCGACGCCGCAGGCTGCACCGTTCAAATACGCTCAAACGGATTCCCACCCCGAAATGCCCGATGTACGACAGATTTTGCCTCCAGGAAGGGGTTTTCCTTCCCTAAGCCACCGTCCAAATACGCTCAAACGGATTCCCACCCCGAAATACCCGATGTACGACAGATTTTGCCTCCACGAACGGGTTTGCCTCCCCTAAGCCACCGTCCAAATACGCTCAAACGGATTCCCACCTCCGAAGTACCCGATGTACGACAGATTTTGCCTCCACGAAGGGGTTTTCCTCCCCTAAGCCACCGTCCAAATACGCTCAAACGGATTCCCACCCCGAAATACCCGATGTACGACAGATTTTGCCTCCACGAAGGGGTTTTCCCCCTAAGCGACGCCGCAGGCTGCACCGTCCAAATACGTTTCAAACGGATTCCCACCCCGAAATACCCGATGTACGACAGATTTTGCCTCCACGAAGGGTTTTCCTCCCCTAAGCCACCGTCCAAATACGTTTCAAACGGATTCCCACCCCGAAATACCCGATGTACGACAGATTTTGCCTCCACGAAGGGGTTTTCCTCCCTAAGCCACCGTCCAAATACGCTCAAACGGATTCCCACCCCGAAATACCCGATGTACGACAGATTTTGCCTCCACGAAGGGGTTTTCCTCTCCCTAAGCCACCGTCCAAATACGTTTCAAACGGATTTTCACCCCGAAATACCCGATGTACGACAGATTTTGCCTCCACGAAGGGTTTTCCTCCCTAAGCCACCGTCCAAATACGCTCAAACGGATTCCCACCCCGAAATACCCGATGTACGACAGATTTTGCCTCCACGGAGGGGTTTTCCTCTCCTAAGCCACCGTCCAAATACGTTTCAAACGGATCCCCACCCCCGAAATACCAGATGTACGACAGATTTTGCCTCCACGAAGGGGTTTTCCTCCCCTAAGCCACCGTCCAAATACGTTTCAAACGGATCCCCACCCCCGAAATACCAGATGTACGACAGATTTTGCCTCCACGAAGGAGTTTTCCTCCTCTGAGCCACCGCCCAAATACGTTTCAAACGGATTCCCACCCTCGAAATACCCGATGTACGACAGATTTTGCCTCCACGAAGGGGAGTTCCTCCCCTAAGCCACCGTCCAAATACGTTTCAAACGGATTTTCACCCCGAAATACCCGATGTACGACAGATTTTGCCTCCACGAAGGGTTTCCTCCCCTAAGCCACCGTCCAAATACGTTTCAAACGGATTCCCACCCCGAAATACCCGATGTACGACAGATTTTGCCTCCACGAAGGGTTTTCCTCCCCTAAGCCACCGTCCAAATACGCTCAAACGGATTCCCACCCCGAAATACCCGATGTACGACAGATTTTGCCTCCACGAAGGGTTTTCCTCCCTAAGCCACCGTCCAAATACGTTTCAAACGGATTCCCACCCCGAAATACCCGATGTACGACAGATTTTGCCTCCACGAAGGGATTTCCTAAGCGACGCCGCAGGCTGCACCGTCCAAATACGTTTCAAACGGATTCCCACCCCGAAATACCCGATGTACGACAGATTTTGCCTCCACGAAGGGGTTTTCCTCCCCTAAGCCACCGTCCAAATACGTTTCAAACGGATTCCCACCCCGAAATACCCGATGTACGACAGATTTTGCCTCCACGAAGGGGTTTTCCCTAAGCGACGCCGCAGGCTGCACCGTCCAAATACGTTTCAAACGGATTCCCACCCCGAAATACCCGATGTACGACAGATTTTGCCTCCACGAAGGATTCCTCCCCTAAGCGACGCCGCAGGCTGCACCGTCCAAATACGTTTCAAACGGATTCCCACCCCGAAATACCCGATGTACGACAGATTTTGCCTCCACGAAGGGGTTTTCCTCCCCTAAGCCACCGTCCAAATACGCTCAAATGGATTCCGACCCCCCGAAATACCCGATGTACGACAGATTTTGCCTCCACGAAAGGGTGTTCCTTCTCTAAGCCACCGTCCAAATACGCTCAATCGGATTCCCACCCCCGAAATACCCGATGTACGACAGATTTTGCCTCCACGAAGGGTTTTCCTCTCCTAAGCCACCGTCCAAATACTCTCAAACGGATTCCCACCCCGAAATACCCGATACACGACAGATTTAGCCTCCACGAAGGGGTTTTCCTCCCCTAAGCCACCGTCCAAATACGCTCAAACGGATTCCCACCCCGAAATACCCGATGCACGACAGATTTTGCCTCCACGAAGGGGTTTTCCTCCCCTAAGCCACCGTCCAAATACGTTTCAAACGGATTTCCACCCCCGAAATACCCGATACACGACAGATTTTGCCTCCACGAAGGGGATTTCCTCCCCTAAGCCACCGTCCAAATACGTTTCAAACGGATTCCCACCCCGAAATACCCGATGTACGACAGATTTAGCCTCCACGAAGGGGTTTTCCTCCCCTAAGCCACCGTCCAAATACGCTCAAACGGATTCCCACCCCGAAATACCCGATGCACGACAGATTTTGCCTCCACGAAGGGGATTCCCCCCCCCCCCCCTAAGCGAGGCCGCAGGCTGCACTGTCCAAATACGCTCAAACGGATTCCCACCCCGAAATACCCGATGTACGACAGATTTTGCCTCCACGAAGGGTTTTCCTCCCCTAAGCCACCGTCCAAATACGTTTCAAACGGATTCCCACCCCGAAATACCCGATGTACGACAGATTTTGCCTCCACGAAGGGTTTTCCTCCCTAAGCCACCGTCCAAATACGTTTCAAACGGATTCCCACCCCGAAATACCCGATGTACGACAGATTTTGCCTCCACGAAGGGTTTTCCTCCCTAAGCCACCGTCCAAATACGCTCAAACGGATTCCCACCCCGAAATACCCGATGTACGACAGATTTTGCCTCCACGAAGGGTTTTCCTCCCCTAAGCCACCGTCCAAATACGTTTCAAACGGATTCCCACCCCCGAAATACCCGATGTACGACAGATTTTGCCTCCACGAAGGGTTTTCCTCCCTGACGCCTAAGCCACCGTCCAAATACGTTTCAAACGGATTCCCACCCCGAAATACCCGATGTACGACAGATTTTGCCTCCACGAAGGGTTTTCCCTGACGCCGCAGGCTGCACCGTCCAAATACGTTTCAAACGGATTCCCACCCCGAAATACCCGATGTACGACAGATTTTGCCTCCACGAAGGGTTTTCCTCCCTAAGCCACCGTCCAAATACGCTCAAACGGATTCCCCCCCGAAATACCCGATGTACGACAGATTTTGCCTCCACGAAGGGGTTTCCCTAAGCGACGCCGCAGGCTGCACCGTCCAAATACGTTTCAAACGGATTCCCACCCCGAAATACCCGATGTACGACAGATTTTGCCTCCACGAAGGGTTTTCCTCCCTAAGCCACCGTCCAAATACGTTTCAAACGGATTCCCACCCCGAAATACCCGATGTACGACAGATTTTGCCTCCACGAAGGGGTTTTCCTCCCTAAGCCACCGTCCAAATACGTTTCAAACGGATTCCCACCCCGAAATACCCGATGTACGACAGATTTTGCCTCCACGAAGGGTTTTCCTCCCTAAGCCACCGTCCAAATACGCTCAAACGGATTCCCACCCCGAAATACCCGATGTACGACAGATTTTGCCTCCACGAAGGATTTCCCTAAGCGACGCCGCAGGCTGCACCGTCCAAATACGTTTCAAACGGATTCCCACCCCGAAATACCCGATGTACGACAGATTTTGCCTCCACGAAGGGGTTTTCCTCCCTAAGCCACCGTCCAAATACGCTCAAACGGATTCCCACCCCGAAATACCCGATGTACGACAGATTTTGCCTCCACGAAGGGATTCCCCTAAGCGACGCCGCAGGCTGCACCGTCCAAATACGTTTCAAACGGATTTTCACCCCGAAATACCCGATGTACGACAGATTTTGCCTCCACGAAGGAGTTTTCCTCCCCTAAGCCACCGTCGAAATACGTTTCAAACGGATTTCCATTCCGAAATACCCGATGTACGACAGATTTTGCCTCCACGAAGGGGATTCCCCCCCCCCCTAAGCGACGCCGCAGGCTGCACCGCCCAAATACGTTTCAAACGGATTTCCACCCCAGAAATACCCGATACACGACAGATTTTGCCTCCACGAAGGGGTTTTCCTCCCCTAAGCCACCGTCCAAATACGTTTCAAACGGATTCCCACCCCCGAAATACCCGATGTACGACAGATTTTGCCTCCACGAAGGGGTTTTCCTCCCCTAAGCCACCGTCCAAATACGTTTCAAACGGATTCCCACCCCCGAAATACCCGATGTACGACAGATTTTGCCTCCACGAAGGGGATTTCCCCCCCCCCCCTAAGCGACGCCGCAGGCTGCACCGTCCAAATAGGGTTTAAACTGATTTTCACCCCCGAAATACCCGATGTACGACAGATTTTGCCTCCACGAAGGGGTTTTCCTCTCCTAAGCCACCGTCCAAATACGTTTCAAACGGATTCCCACCCCAGAAATACCCGATGTACGACAGATTTTCCCTCCACGAAGGGGTTTTCCTCTCCTAAGCCACCGCCCAAATACGTTTCAAACGGATTCCCACCCCGAAATACCCGATGTACGACAGATTTTGCCTCCACGAAGGGTTTTCCTCCCTAAGCCACCGTCCAAATACGTTTCAAACGGATTCCCACCCCCGAAATACCTGATGTACGACAGATTTTGCCTCCACGCAGGGTTTTGCTCCCCTAAGCCACCGTCCAAATACGTTTCAAACGGATTCCCACCCCCGAAATACCCGATGTACGACAGATTTTGCCTCCACGAAGGGTTTTCCTCCCATAAGCCACCGTCCAAATACGCTCAAACGGATTCCCACCCCGAAATACCCGATGTACGACAGATTTTGCCTCCACGAAGGGTTTTCCTCCCTAAGCCACCGTCCAAATACGTTTCAAACGGATTTTCACCCCGAAATACCCGATGTACGACAGATTTTGCCTCCACGAAGGGTTTTCCTCCCATAAGCCACCGTCCAAATACGTTTCAAACGGATTCCCACCCCGAAATACCCGATGTACGACAGATTTTGCCTCCACGAAGGGTTTTCCTCCCTAAGCCACCGTCCAAATACGTTTCAAACGGATTCCCACCCCGAAATACCCGATGTACGACAGATTTTGCCTCCACGAAGGGTTTTCCTCCCTAAGCCACCGTCCAAATACGTTTCAAACGGATTCCCACCCCGAAATACCCGATGTACGACAGATTTTGCCTCCACGAAGGGTTTTCCCCCTAAGCGACGCCGCCGGCTGCAACGTCCAAATACGTTTCAAACGGATTCCCACCTCCGAAGTACCCGATGTACGACAGATTTTGCCTCCACGAAGGGGTTTTCCTCCCATAAGCCACCGTCCAAATACGCTCAAACGGATTCCCACCCCGAAATACCCGATGTACGACAGATTTTGCCTCCACGAAGGATTTCCCCCTAAGCGACGCCGCAGGCTGCACCGTCCAAATAGGGTTTAAGCTGATTTTCACCCCCCAAATACCCGACGTACGACAGAATTTGCCTCCACGAAGGGGTTTTCCTCTCCTAAGCCACCGGCCACATACGCATCAAACGGATTTCCACCCCCGAAATACCCGATGTACGACAGATTTTGCCTCCACGAAGGGGTTTTCCTCTCCTAAGCCACCGTCCAAATACGTTTCAAACGGATTCCCACCCCCGAAATACCCGATGTACGACAGATTTTGCCTCCACGAAGGGGTTTCCTCCCCTAAGCCACCGTCCAAATACGTTTCAAACGGATTCCCACCCCCGAAATACCCGATGTACGACAGATTTTGCCTCCACGAAGGGGTTTTCCTCCCCTAAGCCACCGTCCAAATACGCTCAAACGGATTCCCACCCCCGAAATACCCGATGTACGACAGATTTTGCCTCCACGAAGGGGTTTTCCTTCCTAAGCCACCGTCCAAATACGTTTCAAACGGATTTTCACCCCGAAATACCCGATGTACGACAGATTTTGCCTCCACGAAGGGGTTTTCCTCCCCTAAGCCACCGTCCAAATACGTTTCAAACGGATTCCCACCCCGAAATACCCGATGTACGACAGATTTTGCCTCCACGAAGGGGTTTTCCTCCCTAAGCCACCGTCCAAATACGTTTCAAACGGATTCCCACCCCGAAATACCCGATGTACGACAGATTTTGCCTCCACGAAGGGTTTTCCTCCCCTAAGCTGCACCGTCCAAATACGTTTCAAACGGATTTTCACCCCGAAATACCCGATGTACGACAGATTTTGCCTCCACGAAGGGTTTTCCTCCCATAAGCCACCGTCCAAATACGCTCAAACGGATTCCCACCCCGAAATACCCGATGTACGACAGATTTTGCCTCCACGAAGGGTTTTCCTAAGCGACGCCGCAGGCTGCACCGTCCAAATACGTTTCAAACGGATTTTCACCCCGAAATACCCGATGTACGACAGATTTTGCCTCCACGAAGGGTTTTCCTCCCCTAAGCCACCGTCCAAATACGCTCAAACGGATTCCCACCCCGAAATACCCGATGTACGACAGATTTTGCCTCCACGAAGGGTTTTCCCCTAAGCGACGCCGCAGGCTGCACCGTCCAAATACGTTTCAAACGGATTCCCACCCCGAAATACCCGATGTACGACAGATTTTGCCTCCACGAAGGGTTTTCCTCCCTAAGCCACCGTCCAAATACGTTTCAAACGGATTCCCACCCCGAAATACCCGATGTACGACAGATTTTGCCTCCACGAAGGGTTTTCCTCCCCTAAGCCACCGTCCAAATACGTTTCAAACGGATTCCCACCCCGAAATACCCGATGTACGACAGATTTTGCCTCCACGAAGGGGATTTCCTCGCCGCAGGCTGCACCGTCCAAATACGTTTCAAACGGATTTTCACCCCGAAATACCCGATGTACGACAGATTTTGCCTCCACGAAGGGTTTTCCTCCCTAAGCCACCGTCCAAATACGCTCAAACGGATTCCCACCCCGAAATACCCGATGTACGACAGATTTTGCCTCCACGAAGGGGTTTTCCTCCCTAAGCGACGCCGCAGGCTGCACCGTCCAAATACGTTTCAAACGGATTCCCACCCCGAAATACCCGATGTACGACAGATTTTGCCTCCACGAAGGGGTTTTCCTCCCTAAGCCACCGTCCAAATACGTTTCAAACGGATTCCCACCCCGAAATACCCGATGTACGACAGATTTTGCCTCCACGAAGGGGTTTTCCTCCCTAAGCCACCGTCCAAATACGTTTCAAACGGATTCCCACCCCGAAATACCCGATGTACGACAGATTTTGCCTCCACGAAGGGTTTTCCTCCCCTAAGCCACCGTCCAAATACGCTCAAACGGATTCCCACCCCGAAATACCCGATGTACGACAGATTTTGCCTCCACGAAGGGTTTTCCTCCCCTAAGCCACCGTCCAAATACGTTTCAAACGGATTCCCACCCCGAAATACCCGATGTACGACAGATTTTGCCTCCACGAAGGGTTTTCCTCCCCTAAGCCACCGTCCAAATACGCTCAAACGGATTCCCACCCCGAAATACCCGATGTACGACAGATTTTGCCTCCACGAAGGGTTTTCCTCCCTAAGCCACCGTCCAAATACGTTTCAAACGGATTCCCACCCCGAAATACCCGATGTACGACAGATTTTGCCTCCACGAAGGGGTTTTCCTCCCTAAGCCACCGTCCAAATACGTTTCAAACGGATTCCCACCCCGAAATACCCGATGTACGACAGATTTTGCCTCCACGAAGGGGTTTTCCTCCCTAAGCCACCGTCCAAATACGTTTCAAACGGATTCCCACCCCGAAATACCCGATGTACGACAGATTTTGCCTCCACGAAGGGTTTTCCTCCCTAAGCCACCGTCCAAATACGCTCAAACGGATTCCCACCCCGAAATACCCGATGTACGACAGATTTTGCCTCCACGAAGGTTTCCTCCCCTAAGCCACCGTCCAAATACGTTTCAAACGGATTCCCACCCCCGAAATACCTGATGTACGACAGATTTTGCCTCCACGAAGGGGTTTTCCTCCCCTAAGCCACCGTCCAAATACGTTTCAAACGGATTCCCACCCCGAAATACCCGATGTACGACAGATTTTGCCTCCACGAAGGGATTCCCTAAGCGACGCCGCAGGCTGCACCGTCCAAATACGTTTCAAACGGATTCCCACCCCGAAATACCCGATGTACGACAGATTTTGCCTCCACGAAGGGTTTTCCTCCCTAAGCCACCGTCCAAATACGCTCAAACGGATTCCCACCCCGAAATACCCGATGTACGACAGATTTTGCCTCCACGAAGGGTTTTCCTCCCTAAGCCACCGTCCAAATACGTTTCAAACGGATTCCCACCCCGAAATACCCGATGTACGACAGATTTTGCCTCCACGAAGGGTTTTCCTCCCTAAGCCACCGTCCAAATACGTTTCAAACGGATTTCCACCCCGAAATACCCGATGTACGACAGATTTTGCCTCCACGAAGGGGTTTTCCTCCCTAAGCCACCGTCCAAATACGTTTCAAACGGATTCCCACCCCGAAATACCCGATGTACGACAGATTTTGCCTCCACGAAGGGGTTTTCCTCCCCTAAGCCACCGTCCAAATACGTTTCAAACGGATTCCCACCCCGAAATACCCGATGTACGACAGATTTTGCCTCCACGAAGGGATTTCCCCCTAAGCGACGCCGCAGGCTGCACCGTCCAAATACGTTTCAAACGGATTCCCACCCCGAAATACCCGATGTACGACAGATTTTGCCTCCACGAAGGGTTTTCCTCCCTAAGCCACCGTCCAAATACGTTTCAAACGGATTCCCACCCCGAAATACCCGATGTACGACAGATTTTGCCTCCACGAAGGGGTTTCCTCCCCTAAGCCACCGCCCAAATACGTTTCAAACGCATTCCAACCCCCGAAATACCCGATGTACGACAGATTTTGCCTCCACGAAGGGGTTTTCCTCCCCTAAGCCACCGTCCAAATACGTTTCAAACGGATTTTCACCCCCGAAATACCCGATACACGACAGATTTTGCCTCCACGAAGGGGATTTCCCCCCCCCCCCCTAAGCGACGCCGCAGGCTGCACCGTCCAAATAGGGTTTAAACGGATTCCCACCCCCGAAATACCCGATGTACGACAGATTTTGCCTCCACGAAGGGGTTTTCCTCCCATAAGCCATCGTCCAAATACGCTAAAACGGATTCCCCCCCCCGAAATACCCGATGTACGACAGATTTTGCCTCCACGAAGGGGATTCCCCACCCTCCTAAGCGACGCCGCAGGCTGCACCGCCCAAATACGTTTCAAACGGATTTTCACCCCGAAATACCCGAAGTACGACAGATTTTGCCTCCACGAAGGGTTTTCCTCCTAAGCCACCGTCCAAATACGCTCAAACGGATTCCCACCCCGAAATACCCGATGTACGACAGATTTTGCCTCCACGAAGGGTTTTCCTCCCATAAGCCACCGTCCAAATACGCTCAAACGGATTCCCACCCCGAAATACCCGATGTACGACAGATTTTGCCTCCACGAAGGGTTTTCCTCCCTAAGCCACCGTCCAAATACGTTTCAAACGGATTCCCACCCCGAAATACCCGATGTACGACAGATTTTGCCTCCACGAAGGGGTTTTCCTCCCTAAGCCACCGTCCAAATACGTTTCAAACGGATTTTCACCCCGAAATACCCGATGTACGACAGATTTTGCCTCCACGAAGGGTTTTCCTCCCCTAAGCCACCGTCCAAATACGTTTCAAACGGATTCCCACCCCGAAATACCCGATGTACGACAGATTTTGCCTCCACGAAGGGTTTTCCTCCCTAAGCCACCGTCCAAATACGTTTCAAACGGATTCCCACCCCGAAATACCCGATGTACGACAGATTTTGCCTCCACGAAGGGTTTTCCTCTCCTAAGCCACCGTCCAAATACGTTTCAAACGGATTCCCACCCCGAAATACCCGATGTACGACAGATTTTGCCTCCACGAAGGGTTTTCCTCCCTAAGCCACCGTCCAAATACGCTCAAACGGATTCCCACCCCGAAATACCCGATGTACGACAGATTTTGCCTCCACGAAGGGTTTTCCTCCCTAAGCCACCGTCCAAATACGTTTCAAACGGATTTTCACCCCGAAATACCCGATGTACGACAGATTTTGCCTCCACGAAGGGTTTTCCTCCTAAGCCACCGTCCAAATACGCTCAAACGGATTTCCACCCCCGAAATACCCGATGTACGACAGATTTTGCCTCCACGAAGGGGTTTTCCTCCCCTAAGCCACCGTCCAAATACGTTTCAAACGGATTTCCACCCCCGAAATACCCGATGTACGACAGATTTTGCCTCCACGAAGGGGATTTCCTCCCCTAAGCGACGCCGCAGGCTGCACCGCCCAAATACGTTTCAAACGGATTCCCACCCCCGAAATACCCGATGTACGACAGATTTTGCCTCCACGAAGGGGTTTTCCTCCCCTAAGCCACCGTCCAAATACGTTTCAAACGGATCCCCACCCCCGAAATACCCGATGTACGACAGATTTTGCCTCCACGAAGGGGTTTTCCTCCCCTAAGCCACCGTCCAAATACGTTTCAAACGGATTTTCACCCCCGAAATACCCGATGTACGACAGATTTTGCCTCCACGAAGGGGTTTTCCTCCCCTAAGCCACCGTCCAAATACGTTTCAAACGGATTTTCACCCCCGAAATACCCGATGTACGACAGATTTTGCCTCCACGAACGGGTTTTCCTCCCCGCAGGCTGACCGTCCAAATACGTTTCAAACGGATTCCCACCCCGAAATACCCGATGTACGACAGATTTTGCCTCCACGAAGGGTTTTCCTCCCTAAGCCACCGTCCAAATACGTTTCAAACGGATTCCCACCCCGAAATACCCGATGTACGACAGATTTTGCCTCCACGAAGGGTTTTCCTCCCTAAGCCACCGTCCAAATACGTTTCAAACGGATTCCCACCCCGAAATACCCGAAGTACGACAGATTTTGCCTCCACGAAGGGGATTCCCCCCCCCCTAAGCGACGCCGCAGGCTGCACCGTCCAAACACGCTCAAACGGATTCCCACCCCCGAAATACCCGATGTACGACAGATTTTGCCTCCACGAAGGGGTTTTCCTCCCCTAAGCCACCGTCCAAATACGTTTCAAACGGATCCCCACCCCCGAAATACCAGATGTACGACAGATTTTGCCTCCACGAAGGGGTTTTCCTCCCCTAAGCCACCGTCCAAATACGTTTCAAACGGATTCCCACCCCCGAAATACCCGACGTACGACAGATTTTGCCTCCACGAAGGGGTTTTCCTCCCCTAAGCCACCGTCCAAATACGTTTCAAACGGATCCCCACCCCCGAAATACCAGATGTACGACAGATTTTGCCTCCACGAAGGGGTTTCCCTAAGCGACGCCGCAGGCTGCACCGTCCGAATACGTTTCAAACGGATCCCCACCCCCGAAATACCAGATGTACGACAGATTTTGCCTCCACGAAGGGGTTTTCCTCTCCTAAGCCACCGTCCGAATACGTTTCAAACGGATTCCCACCCCCGAAATACCCGACGTACGACAGATTTTGCCTCCACGAAGGGGTTTTCCTCCCCTAAGCCACCGTCCAAATACGTTTCAAACGGATCCCCACCCCCGAAATACCAGATGTACGACAGATTTTGCCTCCACGAAGGGGTTTTCCTCTCCTAAGCCACCGTCCGAATACGTTTCAAACGGATTCCCACCCCCGAAATACCCGACGTACGACAGATTTTGCCTCCACGAAGGGTTTTCCTCCCTAAGCCACCGTCCAAATACGTTTCAAACGGATTCCCACCCCGAAATACCCGATGTACGACAGATTTTGCCTCCACGAAGGGTTTTCCTCCCTAAGCCACCGTCCAAATACGTTTCAAACGGATTTTCACCCCGAAATACCCGATGTACGACAGATTTTGCCTCCACGAAGGGTTTTCCTCCTAAGCCACCGTCCAAATACGCTCAAACGGATTCCCACCCCGAAATACCCGATGTACGACAGATTTTGCCTCCACGAAGGGTTTTCCTCCCTAAGCCACCGTCCAAATACGCTCAAACGGATTCCCACCCCGAAATACCCGATGTACGACAGATTTTGCCTCCACGAAGGGATTTCCCCCTAAGCGACGCCGCAGGCTGCACCGTCCAAATAGGGTTCAAACTGATTTCCACCCCCAAAATACCCGATACACGACAGATTTAGCCTCCACGCAGGGGATTCCCTCCCCTAAGCGACCACCGTCCAAATACGTTTCAAAGGGATTCCCACCCCTCGAAATACCCGATGTACGACAGATTTAGCCTCCACGCAGGGGATTTCCTCCCGCAGGCTGCACCGTCCAAATACGTTTCAAACGGATTTTCACCCCCGAAATACCCGATGTACGACAGATTTTGCCTCCACGAAGGGGTTTTCCTCCCCTAAGCCACCGTCCAAATACGTTTCAAACGGATTTTCACCCCCGAAATACCCGATGTACGACAGACTTTGCCTCCACGAAGGGTTTTCCTCCCTAAGCGACGCCGCAGGCTGCACCGTCCAAATACGTTTCAAACGGATTTTCACCCCGAAATACCCGATGTACGACAGATTTTGCCTCCACGAAGGGGTTTTCCTCCCCTAAGCCCCCGTCAAAATACGGTAAAACGGATTCCCACCCCCGAAATACCCGATGTACGACAGATTTTGCCTCCACGAAGGGGTTTTCCTCTCCTAAGCCACCGTCCAAATACGCTCAAACGGATTCCCACCCCCGAAATACCCGATGTACGAGAGATTTTGCCTCCACGAAGGGGATTCCCCCCCTATGCGACGCCCCAGGCTGCACCGTCCAAATACGTTTCAAACGGATTTTCACCCCGAAATACCCGATGTTCGACAGATTTTGCCTCCACGAAGGGGTTTTCCTCTCCTAAGCCACCGTCCAAATACGTTTCAAACGGATTCCCACCCCCGAAATACCCGATACACGACAGATTTTGCCTCCACGAAGGGGTTTTCCTCCCCTAAGCCACCGTCCAAATACGTTTCAAACGGATCCCCACCCCCGAAATACCCGATGTACGACAGATTTTGCCTCCACGAAGGGGTTTTCCTCTCCTAAGCCACCGTCCAAATACGTTTCAAACGGATCCCCACCCCCGAAATACCCGATGTACGACAGATTTTGCCTCCACGAAGGGGTTTCCCTCTCCTGAGCGACGGTGACCGTTCAAATACGTTTCAAACGGATTCCCACCCCCGGAATACCCGATATACGACAAATTTTGCCTCCACAAAGGGGTTTTCCTCCCCTGAGCGACGGTGCAGCCGCCGACTGCAACGACCAAATACGTTTCAAACGGATTCCCACCTCCGAAGTACCCGATGTACGACAGATTTTGCCTCCACGAAGGGTTTCCTCCCTAAGCGACGCCGCAGGCTGCAACGTCCAAATACGTTTCAAACGGATTCCCACCTCCGAAGTACCCGATGTACGACAGATTTTGCCTCCACGAAGGGGTTTTCCTCCCCTGAGCGACGGTGACCGTCCAAATACGCTCAAACGGATTCCCACCCCGAAATACCCGATGTACGACAGATTTTGCCTCCACGAAGGGTTTTCCTCCCTAAGCCACCGTCCAAATACGTTTCAAACGGATTCCCACCCCGAAATACCCGATGTACGACAGATTTTGCCTCCACGAAGGGTTTTCCTCCCTAAGCCACCGTCCAAATACGTTTCAAACGGATTCCCACCCCGAAATACCCGATGTACGACAGATTTTGCCTCCACGAAGGGGTTTCCTCCCTAAGCGACGCCGCAGGCTGCACCGTCCAAATACGTTTCAAACGGATTCCCACCCCGAAATACCCGATGTACGACAGATTTTGCCTCCACGAAGGGGTTTTCCTCCCCTAAGCCACCGTCCAAATACGTTTCAAACGGATTCCCACCCCGAAATACCCGATGTACGACAGATTTTGCCTCCACGAAGGATTCCTCCCCTAAGCGACGCCGCAGGCTGCACCGTCCAAATACGTTTCAAACGGATTTTCACCCCGAAATACCCGATGTACGACAGATTTTGCCTCCACGAAGGGTTTTCCTCCCTAAGCCACCGTCCAAATACGTTTCAAACGGATTCCCACCCCGAAATACCCGATGTACGACAGATTTTGCCTCCACGAAGGGGATTTCCCTAAGCGACGCCGCAGGCTGCACCGTCCAAATACGTTTCAAACGGATTTTCACCCCGAAATACCCGATGTACGACAGATTTTGCCTCCACGAAGGGGTTTTCCTCCCCTAAGCCACCGTCCAAATACGCTCAAACGGATTCCCACCCCGAAATACCCGATACACGACAGATTTTGCCTCCACGAAGGGGATTCCCCCCCCTAAGCGACGCCGCAGGCTGCACCGCCCAAATACGTTTCAAACGGATTTCCACCCCCGAAATACCCGATACACGACAGATTTTGCCTCCACGAAGGGGATTCCCCCCCACCCTAAGCGACGCCGCAGCCTGCACCGCCCAAATACGTTTCAAACGGATTCCCACCCCGAAATACCCGATGCACGACAGATTTTCCCTCCACGAAGGGGTTTTCCTCTCCTAAGCCACCGCCCAAATACGTTTCAAACGGATTCCCACCCCGAAATACCCGATACACGACAGATTTTGCCTCCACGAAGGGGATTTCCCCCCCCCCTAAGCGACGCCGCAGGCTGCACCGTCCAAATAGGGTTTAAACTGATTTTCACCCCCGAAATACCCGATACACGACAGATTTAGCCTCCACGAAGGGGTTTTCCTCCTCTAAGCCACCGTCCAAATACGCTCAAACGGATTCCCACCCCGAAATACCCGATGTACGACAGATTTTGCCTCCACGAAGGGGTTTTCCTCCCTAAGCCACCGTCCAAATACGTTTCAAACGGATTTTCACCCCGAAATACCCGATGTACGACAGATTTTGCCTCCACGAAGGGTTTTCCTCCCTAAGCCACCGTCCAAATACGCTCAAACGGATTCCCACCCCGAAATACCCGATGTACGACAGATTTTGCCTCCACGAAGGATTTCCCCTAAGCGACGCCGCAGGCTGCACCGTCCAAATACGTTTCAAACGGATTTTCACCCCGAAATACCCGATGTACGACAGATTTTGCCTCCACGAAGGGTTTTCCTCCCTAAGCCACCGTCCAAATACGCTCAAACGGATTCCCACCCCGAAATACCCGATGTACGACAGATTTTGCCTCCACGAAGGGGATTTCCCCTAAGCCACCGTCCAAATACGTTTCAAACGGATTTTCACCCCCGAAATACCCGATGTACGACAGATTTTGCCTCCACGAAGGGGTTTTCCTCCCTAAGCCACCGTCCAAATACGTTTCAAACGGATTCCCACCCCGAAATACCCGATGTACGACAGATTTTGCCTCCACGAAGGGGTTTCCTCCCTAAGCCACCGTCCAAATACGTTTCAAACGGATTCCCACCCCGAAATACCCGATGTACGACAGATTTTGCCTCCACGAAGGGTTTTCCTCCCCTAAGCCACCGTCCAAATACGTTTCAAACGGATTCCCACCCCGGAATACCCGATATACGACAGATTTTGCCTCCACAAAGGGGTGTCCCTCCCCTGAGCGACGGTGCAGTCCCAGGCTGCAATGTCCAAATACGTTTCAAACGGATTCCCACCTCCGAAGTACCCGATGTACGACAGACTTTGCCTCCACGAAGGGGTTTCCCTCCCTCGAGCGACGGTGACCGTCCAAATACGTTTCAAACGGATTTTCACCACCGTAATACCCGAAACACTGCAGATTTTGCCTCCACAAAAGGGTTTCCCTCCCTAAGCCACCGTCCAAATACGTTTCAAACGGATTTTCACCCCGAAATACCCGATGTACGACAGATTTTGCCTCCACGAAGGGTTTTCCTCCCTAAGCCACCGTCCAAATACGCTCAAACGGATTCCCACCCCGAAATACCCGATGTACGACAGATTTTGCCTCCACGAAGGGATTTCCCCCTAAGCGACGCCGCAGGCTGCACCGTCCAAATAGGGTTCAAACTGATTTTCACCCCGAAATACCCGATACACGACAGATTTAGCCTCCACGAAGGGGTTTTCCTCCCATAAGCCACCGTCCAAATACGCTCAAACGGATTTCCACCCCCGAAATACCCGATGTACGACAGATTTTGCCTCCACCAAGGGGTTTTCCTCTCCTAAGCCACCGTCCAAGTTCGTTTCAAACGGATTTCCACCCCGAAATACCCGATGTACGACAGATTTTGCTACACGAAGGGGTTTTCCTCCCCTAAGCCACCGCCCAAATACGTTTCAAACGGATTTTCACCCCCGAAATACCCGATGTACGACAGATTTTGCCTCCACGAAGGGTTTTCCTCCCTAAGCCACCGTCCAAATACGTTTCAAACGGATTCCCACCCCGAAATACCCGATGTACGACAGATTTTGCCTCCACGAAGGGGTTTTCCTCCCCTAAGCCACCGTCCAAATACGTTTCAAACGGATTCCCACCCCGAAATACCCGATGTACGACAGATTTTGCCTCCACGAAGGGATTTCCTAAGCGACGCCGCAGGCTGCACCGTCCAAATACGTTTCAAACGGATTTTCACCCCGAAATACCCGATGTACGACAGATTTTGCCTCCACGAAGGGGTTTTCCTCTCCTAAGCCACCGTCCAAATACGCTCAAACGGATTCCCACCCACGAAATACCCGATGTACGACAGATTTTGCCTCCACGAAGGGGATCCCCCCCCTCCCTAAGCGACGCCGCAGGCTGCACCGTCCAAATAGGGTTTAAACGGATTTTCACCCCGAAATACCAGACGTACGACAGATTTTGTCTCCATGAAGGGGTTTTCCTCCCCTAAGCCACCGTCCAAATACGCTCAAACGGATTCCCACCCCCGAAATACCCGATGTACGACAGATTTTGCCTCCACGAAGGGGATTTACCCCCCCCCTAAGCGACGCCGCCGGCTGCAACGTCCAAATACGTTTCAAACGGATTCCCACCTCCGAAGTACCCGATGTACGACAGATTTTGCCTCCACGAAGGGGTTTCCCTCCCCTGAGCGACGGTGACCGTCCAAATACGTTTCAAACGGATTCCCACCTCCGAAGTACCCGATGTACGACAGATTTTGCCTCCACGAAGGGGTTTCCCTCCCCTGAGCGACGGTGACCATCCAAATACGTTTCAAACGGATTTTCACCCCCGAAATACCCGATACACGGCAGATTTTGCCTCCACGAAGGGGGTTTCCTCTCCTAAGCCACCGTCCAAATACGTTTCAAACGGATTCCCACCTCCGAAGTACCCGATGTACGACAGATTTTGCCTCCACGAAGGGGTTTCCCTCCCCTGAGCGACGGTGACCGTCTAAATACGTTTCAAACAGATTCCCTTCCCCGGAATATCCGATATACGACAAATTTTGCCTCCACGAAGGATTTCCCTAAGCGACGCCGCAGGCTGCACCGTCCAAATACGTTTCAAACGGATTTTCACCCCGAAATACCCGATGTACGACAGATTTTGCCTCCACGAAGGGTTTTCCTCCCTAAGCCACCGTCCAAATACGTTTCAAACGGATTCCCACCCCGAAATACCCGATGTACGACAGATTTTGCCTCCACGAAGGGTTTTCCTCCCCTAAGCCACCGTCCAAATACGTTTCAAACGGATTCCCACCCCGAAATACCCGATGTACGACAGATTTTGCCTCCACGAAGGATTTCCCCCTAAGCGACGCCGCAGGCTGCACCGTCCAAATACGTTTCAAACGGATTTTCACCCCGAAATACCCGATGTACGACAGATTTTGCCTCCACGAAGGGTTTTCCTCCCTAAGCCACCGTCCAAATATGCTCAAATGGATTCCCACCCCCGAAATACCCGATGTACGACAGATTTTGCCTCCACGAAGGGGATTTACCCCCCCCCTCCCTAAGCGACGCCGCAGGCTGCACCGTCCAAATAGGGTTTGGACTGATTTTCACCCCGAAATACCCGATGTACGACAGATTTTGCCTCCACGAAGGGTTTTCCTCCCCTAAGCCACCGTCCAAATACGCTCAAACGGATTCCCACCCCGAAATACCCGATGTACGACAGATTTTGCCTCCACGAAGGGATTTCCCCCTAAGCGACGCCGCAGGCTGCACCGTCCAAATACGTTTCAAACGGATTTTCACCCCGAAATACCCGATGTACGACAGATTTTGCCTCCACGAAGGGTTTTCCTCCTAAGCCACCGCCCAAATACGTTTCAAACGGATTCCCACCCCGAAATACCCGATGTACGACAGATTTTGCCCCCACGAAGGGGAATCCCCCCCCCCCCCTTAAGCGACGCCGCAGGCTGCACCGTCCAAATACGTTTCAAACGGATTTTCACCCCGAAATACCCGATGTACGACAGATTTTGCCTCCACGAAGGGGTTTTCCTCCCCTAAGCCACCGTCCAAATACGTTTCAAACGGATTCCCACCCCGAAATACCCGATGTACGACAGATTTTGCCTCCACGAAGGATTCCCCTAAGCGACGCCGCAGGCTGCACCGCCCAAATGCGTTTCAAACGGATTTTCACCCCCGAAATACCCGATGTACGACAGATTTTGCCTCCACGAAGGGGTTTTCCTCTCCTAAGCCACCGTCCAAATACGTTTCAAACGGATTCCCACCCCCGAAATACCCGATGTACGACAGATTTTGCCTCCACGAAGGGGTTTTCCTCCCCTAAGCCACCGTCCAAATACGTTTCAAACGGATTTCCACCCCCGAAATACCCGATGTACGACAGATTTTGCCTCCACGAAGGGGATTCCCCCCTCCCTAAGCGACGCCGCAGGCTGCACCGTCCAAATAGGGTTTAAACTGATTTTCACCCCCGAAATACCCGATACACGACAGATTTAGCCTCCACGAAGGGGTTTTCCTCCCCTAAGCCACCGTCCAAATACGCTCAAACGGATTCCCACCCCCGAAATACCCGATGTACGACAGATTTTGCCTCCACGAAGGGGATTCCGCCCCTAAGCGACGCCGCAGGCTGCACCGTCCAAATAGGGTTTAAACTGATTTTCACCCCCGAAATACCCTATGTACGACAGATTTTGCCTCCACGAAGGGGTTTTCCTCCCTAAGCCACCGTCCAAATACGTTTCAAACGGATTCCCACCCCGAAATACCCGATGTACGACAGATTTTGCCTCCACGAAGGGATTTCCCTAAGCGACGCCGCAGGCTGCACCGTCCAAATAGGGTTTAAACTGATTTTCACCCCCGAAATACCCGATGTACGACAGATTTTGCCTCCACGAAGGGGTTTTCCTCCCCTAAGCCACCGTCCAAATACGTTTCAAACGGATTCCCACCCCCGAAATACCCGATGTACGACAGATTTTGCCTCCACGAAGGGGATTTCCCCCCCCCCTGAGCGACGCCGCAGGCTGCACCGCCCAAATACGTTTCAAACGGATTCCCACCCCGAAATACCCGATGCCGACAGATTTTGCCTCCACGAAGGGTTTTCCCTAAGCGACGCCGCAGGCAGCACCGCACAAATACGTTTCAAACGGATTCCCACCCGCGAAATACCCGATGTACGACAGATTTTGCCTCCACGAAGGGGTTTTCCTCCCCTAAGCCACCGTCCAAATACGTTTCAAACGGATTTCCACCCCCGAAATACCCGATGTACGACAGATTTTGCCTCCACGAAGGGGATTCCCCCCCCTAAGCGACGCCGCAGGCTGCACCGCCCAAATACGTTTCAAACGGATTCCCACCCCGAAATACCCGACGCACGACAGATTTTGCCTCCACGAAGGGTTTTCCTCCCTAAGCCACCGTCCAAATACGTTTCAAACGGATTCCCACCCCGAAATACCCGATGTACGACAGATTTTGCCTCCACGAAGGGTTTTCCTCCCTAAGCCACCGTCCAAATACGCTCAAACGGATTTCCACCCCCCGAAATACCCGATGCACGACAGATTTTGCCTCCACGAAGGGGATTCCCCCCCCTAAGCGAGGCCGCAGGCTGCACTGTCCAAATAGGGTTTAAACTGATTTTCACCCCCGAAATACCCGATACACGACAGATTTAGCCTCCACGAAGGGTTTTCCTCCCCTAAGCCACCGTCCAAATACGCTCAAACGGATTCCCACCCCCGAAATACCCGATGTACGACAGATTTTGCCTCCACGAAGGGGTTTTCCTCCCCTAAGCCACCGTCCAAATACGTTTCAAACGGATTTCCACCCCCGAAATACCCGAAGTACGACAGATTTTGCCTCCACGAAGGAGTTCTCGTTTTCCTCCCCTAAGCCTCCGTCCAAATACGCTCAAACGGATTCCCACCCCCGAAATACCCGATGTACGACAGATTTTGCCTCCACGAAGGGGATTCCCCCCCCCCTAAGCGACGCCGCAGGCTGCACCGCCCAAATACGTTTCAAACGGATTTTCACCCCCGAAATACCCGATACACGACAGATTTAGCCTCCACGAAGGGGTTTTCCTCCCATAAGCCACCGTCCAAATACGCTCAAACGGATTCCCACCCCCGAAATACCCGATGTACGACAGATTTTGCCTCCACGAAGGGGATTTCCCCCCCCCCCTAAGCGACGCCGCAGGCTGCACCGTCCAAATAGGGTTTAAACTGATTTTCACCCCCGAAATACCCGATACACGACAGATTTAGCCTCCACGAAGGGGTTTTCCTCCCCTAAGCCACCGTCCAAATACGCTCAAACGGATTCCCACCCCCGAAATACCCGATGTACGACAGATTTTGCCTCCACGAAGGGGTTTTCCTCCCCTAAGCCACCGTCCAAATACGTTTCAAACGGATTTCCACCCCCGAAATACCCGATGTACGACAGATTTTGCCTCCACGAAGGGGATTTCCCCCCCCCTAAGCGACGCCGCAGGCTGCACCGCCCAAATACGTTTCAAACGGATTTTCACCCCCGAAATACCCGATACACGACAGATGTTGCCCCCACGAAGGGGTTTTCCTCCCCTAAGCCACCGTCCAAATACGCTCAAACGGATTCCCACCCCCGAAATACCCGATGTACGACAGATTTTGCCTCCACGAAGGATTCCCCCTAAGCGACGCCGCAGGCTGCACCGTCCAAATAGGGTTTAAACTGATTTTCACCCCCGAAATACCCGACGTACGACAGATTTTGCCTCCACGAAGGGGTTTTCCTCCCTAAGCCACCGTCCAAATACGCTCAAACGGATTCCCACCCCGAAATACCCGATGTACGACAGATTTTGCCTCCACGAAGGATTCCCCCTAAGCGACGCCGCAGGCTGCACCGTCCAAATAGGGTTTAAACTGATTTTCACCCCCGAAATACCCGATACACGACAGATTTAGCCTCCACGAAGGGGTTTTCCTCCCCTAAGCCACCGTCCAAATACGCTCAAACGGATTCCCACCCCCGAAATACCCGATGTACGACAGATTTTGCCTCCACGAAGGGGATTCCCCCCCCCCTAAGCGACGCCGCAGGCTGCACCGCCCAAATACGTTTCAAACGGATTTTCACCCCCGAAATACCCGATGTACGACAGATTTTGCCTCCACGAAGGGGTTTTCCTCCCCTAAGCCACCGTCCAAATACGCTCAAACGGATTCCCACCCCCGAAATACCCGATGTACGACAGATTTTGTCTCCACGAAGGGGTTCCCCCCCCCCCCTCCTAAGCGACGCCGCAGGCTGCACCGTCCAAATAGGGTTTAAACTGATTTTCACCCCGAAATACCCGATACACGACAGATTTTGCCTCCACGAAGGGTTTTCCTCCCCTAAGCCACCGTCCAAATACGTTTCAAACGGATTCCCACCCCGAAATACCCGATGTACGACAGATTTTGCCTCCACGAAGGATTTCCCTAAGCGACGCCGCAGGCTGCACCGTCCAAATAGGGTTTAAACTGATTTTCACCCCCAAAATACCCGATACACGAAAGATTTAGCCTCCACGCAGGGGTTTCCTCCCCTAAGCCACCGTCCAAATACGTTTCAAACGGATTTCCACTCCCGAAATACCCGATGTACGACAGATTTTGCCTCCACGAAGGGGATTTCCCCCCCCCCCCTAAGCGACGCCGCAGGCTGCACCGTCCAAATAGGGTTTAAGCTGATTTTCACCCCCGAAAAACCCGATGTACGACAGATTTTGTCTCCACGAAGGGTTTTCCTCCCTAAGCCACCGTCCAAATACGCTCAAACGGATTCCCACCCCGAAATACCCGATGTACGACAGATTTTGCCTCCACGAAGGATTCCCCCTAAGCGACGCCGCAGGCTGCACCGTCCAAATAGGGTTTAAACTGATTTTCACCCCCGAAATACCCGATACACGACAGATTTAGCCTCCACGAAGGGGTTTTCCTCCCCTAAGCCACCGTCCAAATACGCTCAAACGGATTCCCACCCCCGAAATACCCGATGTACGACAGATTTTGCCTCCACGAAGGGGATTCCCCCCCCTAAGCGACGCCGCAGGCTGCACCGTCCAAATAGGGTTTAAACTGATTTTCACCCCCGAAATACCCGATACACGACAGATTTAGCCTCCACGAAGGGGTTTTCCTCCCCTAAGCCACCGTCCAAATACGCTCAAACGGATTCCCACCCCCGAAATACCCGATGTACGACAGATTTTGCCTCCACGAAGGGGATTTACCCCCCCCCCCCTCTAAGCGACGCCGCAGGCTGCACCGTCCAAATAGGGTTTAAACTGATTTTCACCCCCGAAATACCCGATACACGACAGATTTAGCCTCCACGAAGGGGTTTTCCTCCCCTAAGCCACCGTCCAAATACGCTCAAACGGATTCCCACCCCCGAAATACCCGATGTACGACAGATTTTGCCTCCACGAAGGGGTTTTCCTCTCCTAAGCCACCGTCCAAATACGTTTCAAACGGATTCCCACCCCCGAAATACCCGATGTACGACAGATTTTGCCTCCACGAAGGGGATTCCCCCCTCCCTAAGCGACGCCGCAGGCTGCACCGCCCAAATACGTTTCAAACGGATTTTCACCCCCGAAATACCCGATACACGACAGATTTTGCCTCCACGAAGGGTTTTCCTCCCTAAGCCACCGTCCAAATACGTTTCAAACGGATTCCCACCCCGAAATACCCGATGTACGACAGATTTTGCCTCCACGAAGGATTTCCTAAGCGACGCCGCAGGCTGCACCGTCCAAATACGTTTCAAACGAATTTTCACCCCCGTATTCCCCGATGTACGACAGATTTTGCCTCCACGAAGGGGTTTCCTCCTAAGCCACCGTCCAAATACGCTCAAACGGATTCCCACCCCGAAATACCCGATGTACGACAGATTTTGCCTCCACGAAGGGTTTTCCCTAAGCGACGCCGCAGGCTGCACCGCCCAAATACGTTTCAAACGGATTTCCACCCCCGAAATACCCGATGTACGACAGATTTTGCCTCCACGAAGGGGTTTTCCTCCCCTAAGCCACCGTCCAAATACGCTCAAACGGATTCCCACCCCCGAAATACCCGATGTACGACAGATTTTGCCTCCACGAAGGGGATTCCCCCCCCCCTAAGCGACGCCGCAGGCTGCACCGTCCAAATAGGGTTTAAACTGATTTTCACCCCCGAAATACCCGATACACGACAGATCTAGCCTCCACGAAGGGGTTTTCCTCCCCTAAGCCACCGTCCAAATACGCTCAAACGGATTCCCACCCCCGAAATACCCGATGTACGACAGATTTTGCCTCCACGAAGGGGATTCCCCCCCCCCTAAGCGACGCCGCAGGCTGCACCGTCCAAATAGGGTTTAAACTGATTTTCACCCCCGAAATACCCGATGTACGACAGATTTTGCCTCCACGAAGGGGTTTTCCTCCCCTAAGCCACCGTCCAAATACGCTCAAACGGATTCCCACCCCGAAATACCCGATGTACGAGAGATTTTGCCTCCACGAAGGATTTCCCTAAGCGACGCCGCAGGCTGCCCCGTCCAAATAGGGTTTAAACTGATTTTCACCCCTGAAATACCCAATACACGACAGATTTAGCCTCCACGAAGGGGTTTTCCTCCCCTAAGCCTTCGTCCAAATACGCTCAAACGGATTCCCACCCCGAAATACCCGATGTACGACAGATTTTGCCTCCACGAAGGATTCCCCCTAAGCGACGCCGCAGGCTGCACCGTCCAAATACGTTTCAAACGGATTTTCACCCCGAAATACCCGATGTACGACAGATTTTGGCTCCACGAAGGGGTTTTGCTCTCCTAAGCCACCGTCCAAATACGCTCAAATGGATGCCCACCCCGAAATACCCGATGTACGACAGATTTTGCCTCCACGAAGGATTTCCCCTAAGCGACGCCGCAGGCTGCACCGTCCAAATAGGGTTTAAACTGATTTTCACCCCCGAAAAACCCGATACACGACAGATTTTGCCTCCACGAAGGGGTTTTCCTCCCTAAGCCACCGTCCAAATACGCTCAAACGGATTCCCACCCCCGAAATACCCGATCTACGACAGATTTTGCCTCCACGAAGGGGATTACCCCCCTAAGCGACGCCGCAGGCTGCACCGTCCAAATAGGGTTTAAACTGATTTTCACCCCCGAAATACCCGATACACGACAGATTTAGCCTCCACGAAGGGGTTTTCCTCCCCTAAGCCACCGTCCAAATACGCTCAAACGGATTCCCACCCCCGAAATACCCGATGTACGACAGATTTTGCCTCCACGAAGGGGATTTCCCCCCCCCCCCCTAAGCGACGCCGCAGGCTGCACCGTCCAAATAGGGTTTAAACTGATTTTCACCCCCGAAATACCCGATGTACGACAGATTTTGCCTCCACGAAGGGGTTTTCCTCTCCTAAGCCACCGTCCAAATACGTTTCAAACGGATTCCCACCCCCGAAATACCCGATGTACGACAGATTTTGCCTCCACGAAGGGGTTTTCCTCCCCTAAGCCACCGTCCAAATACGTTTCAAACGGATTTCCATTCCGAAATACCCGATGTACGACAGATTTTGCCTCCACGAAGGGGATTCCCCCCGTCCTAAGCGACGCCGCAGGCTGCACCGCCCAAATACGTTTCAAACGGATTTTCACCCCCGAAATACCCGAAGTACGACAGATTTTGCCTCCACGAAGGGGATTTCCTCCCTAAGCCACCGTCCAAATACGTTTCAAACGGATTCCCACCCCGAAATACCCGATGTACGACAGATTTTGCCTCCACGAAGGATTTCCCCTAAGCGACGCCGCAGGCTGCACCGTCCAAATACGTTTCAAACGGATTTTCACCCCGAAATACCCGATGTACGACAGATTTTGCCTCCACGAAGGGTTTTCCTCCCTAAGCCACCGTCCAAATACGCTCAAACGGATTCCCACCCCGAAATACCCGATGTACGACAGATTTTGCCTCCACGAAGGATTTCCCTAAGCGACGCCGCAGGCTGCACCGTCCAAATAGGGTTTAAACTGATTTTCACCCCGAAATACCCGATACACGACAGATTTTGCCTCCACGAAGGGTTTTCCTCCCTAAGCCACCGTCCAAATACGCTCAAACGGATTCCCACCCCGAAATACCCGATGTACGACAGATTTTGCCTCCACGAAGGGGATTTCCTAAGCGACGCCGCAGGCTGCACCGTCCAAATACGCTCAAACGGATTCCCACCCCGAAATACCCGATGCACGACAGATTTTGCCTCCACGAAGGGGTTTTCCTCCCCTAAGCCACCGTCCAAATACGCTCAAACGGATTCCCACCCCGAAATACCCGATGCACGACAGATTTTGCCTCCACGAAGGGGATTCCCCCCCCCCCTAAGCGAGGCCGCAGGCTGCACCGTCCAAATAGGGTTTAAACTGATTTTCACCCCCGAAATACCCGATACACGACAGATTTAGCCTCCACGAAGGGGTTTTCCTCCCCTAAGCCACCGTCCAAATACGCTAAAACGGATTCCCACCCCGAAATACCCGATGCACGACAGATTTTGCCTCCACGAAGGGGATTCCCCCCCCCTAAGCGACGCCGCAGGCTGCACCGTCCAAATAGGGTTTAAACTGATTTTCACCCCCGAAATACCCGATACACGACAGATTTAGCCTCCACGAAGGGGTTTTCCTCTCCTAAGCCACCGTCCAAATACGTTTCAAACGGATTTCCACCCCCGAAATACCCGATGTACGACAGATTTTGCCTCCACGAAGGGGTTTTCCTCTCCTAAGCCACCGTCCAAATACGTTTCAAACGGATTCCCACCCGCGAAATGCCCGATGTACGACAGATTCTGCCTCCACGAAGGATTTCCCTAAGCGACGCCGCAGGCTGCACCGTCCAAATAGGGTTTAACCGGATTCCCACCCCCGAAATACCCGATGTACGACAGATTTTGCCTCCACGAAGGGGTTTTCCTCTCCTAAGCCACCGTCCAAATACGCTCAAACGGATTCCCACCCCGAAATACCCGATGCACGACAGATTTTGCCTCCACGAAGGGGATTCCCCCCCCCCCCCTAAGCGAGGCCGCAGGCTGCACTGTCCAAATAGGGTTTAAACTGATTTTCACCCCCGAAATACCCGAAGTACGACAGATTTTGCCTCCACGAAGGGTTTTCCTCCTAAGCCACCGTCCAAATACGCTCAAACGGATTCCCACCCCGAAATACCCGATGTACGACAGATTTTGCCTCCACGAAGGATTTCCCCCTAAGCGACGCCGCAGGCTGCACCGTCCAAATAGGGTTTAAACTGATTTTCACCCCGAAATACCCGATGTACGACAGATTTTGCCTCCACGAAGGGTTTTCCTCCTAAGCCACCGTCCAAATACGCTCAAACGGATTCCCACCCCGAAATACCCGATGTACGACAGATTTTGCCTCCACGAAGGATTTCCCCCTAAGCGACGCCGCAGGCTGCACCGTCCAAATAGGGTTTAAACGGATTTTCACCCCGAAATACCCGATGTACGACAGATTTTGCCTCCACGAAGGGTTTTCCTCTCCTAAGCCACCGTCCAAATACGCTCAAACGGATTCCCACCCCCGAAATACCCGATGTACGACAGATTTTGCCTCCACGAAGGGGATTCCCCCCCCCAGCGACGCCGCAGGCTGCACCGGCCCAATAGGGTTTGGACTGATTTTCACCCCCGAAATACCCCATACACCACAGACTTAGCCTCCACGAAGGGTTTTCCTCCCTAAGCCACCGTCCAAATACGCTCAAACGGATTCCCACCCCGAAATACCCGATGTACGACAGATTTTGCCTCCACGAAGGGGATTTCCCTAAGCGACGCCGCAGGCTGCACCGTCCAAATACGTTTCAAACGGATTTTCACCCCGAAATACCCGATGTACGACAGATTTTGCCTCCACGAAGGGTTTTCTCCCCTAAGCCACCGTCCAAATACGTTTCAAACGGATTCCCACCCCGAAATACCCGATGTACGACAGATTTTGCCTCCACGAAGGGGTTTTCCCTAAGCGACGCCGCAGGCTGCACCGTCCAAATACGTTTCAAACTGATTTTCACCCCGAAATACCCGATGTACGACAGATTTTGCCTCCACGAAGGGTTTTCCTCCCTAAGCCACCGTCCAAATACGCTCAAACGGATTCCCACCCCGAAATACCCGATGTACGACAGATTTTGCCTCCACGAAGGATTCCTCCCTAAGCCACCGTCCAAATACGTTTCAAACGGATTTTCACCCCGAAATACCCGATGTACGACAGATTTTGCCTCCACGAAGGGGTTTTCCTCCCTAAGCCACCGTCCAAATACGCTCAAACGGATTCCCACCCCGAAATACCCGATGTACGACAGATTTTGCCTCCACGAAGGAGTTTTCCTCCCCTAAGCCACCGTCCAAATACGTTTCAAACGGATTTTCATTCCGAAATACCCGATGTACGACAGATTTTCCCTCCACGAAGGGGTTTTCCTCTCCTAAGCCACCGCCCAAATACGTTTCAAACGGATTCCCACCCCGAAATACCCGATACACGACAGATTTTTCCTCCACGAAGGGGTTTTCCTCCCCTAAGCCACCGTCCAAATACGTTTCAAACGGATTCCCACCCCGAAATACCCGATGTACGACAGATTTTGCCTCCACGAAGGGGATTTCCTAAGCGACGCCGCAGGCTGCACCGTCCAAATAGGGTTTAAACTGATTTTCACCCCCGAAATACCCGATGTACGACAGATTTTGCCTCCACGAAGGGGTTTTCCTCCCCTAAGCCACCGTCCAAATACGTTTCAAACGGATCCCCACCCCCGAAATACCAGATGTACGACAGATTTTGCCTCCACGAAGGGGTTTTCCTCCCCTAAGCCACCGTCCAAATACGTTTCAAACGGATCCCCACCCCCGAAATACCAGATGTACGACAGATTTTGCCTCCACGAAGGGGTTTTCCTCCCCTAAGCCACCGTCCAAATACGTTTCAAACGGATTTCCACCCCCGAAATACCCGATGTACGACAGATTTTGCCTCCACGAAGGGGTTTTCCTCTCCTAAGCCACCGTCCAAATACGCTCAAACGGATTCCCACCCCCGAAATACCCGATGTACGACAGATTTTGCCTCCACGAAGGGGATTCCCCCCCCCCCTAAGCGACGCCGCAGGCTGCACCGTCCAAATAGGGTTTAAACTGATTTTCACCCCCGAAATACCCGATACACGACAGATTTTGCCTCCACGAAGGGGTTTTCCTCCCCTAAGCCACCGTCCAAATACGCTCAAACGGATTCCCACCCCCGAAATACCCGATGTACGACAGATTTTGCCTCCACGAAGGGGATTTCCCCCCCCCCTAAGCGACGCCGCAGGCTGCACCGTCCAAATAGGGTTTAAACTGATTTTCACCCCCGAAATACCCGATGTACGACAGATTTTGCCTCCACGAAGGGGTTTTCCTCCCCTAAGCCACCGTCCAAATACGCTCAAACGGATTCCCACCCCCGAAATACCCGATGTACGACAGATTTTGCCTCCACGAAGGGGATTTCCCCCCCCCCCCTAAGCGACGCCGCAGGCTGCACCGTCCAAATAGGGTTTAAACTGATTTTCACCCCCGAAATACCCGATGTACGACAGATTTTGCCTCCACGAAGGGGTTTTCCTCCCCTAAGCCACCGTCCAAATACGTTTCAAACGGATCCCCACCCCCGAAATACCCGATGTACGACAGATTTTGCCTCCACGAAGGGGTTTTCCTCCCCTAAGCCACCGTCCAAATACGCTCAAACGGATTCCCACCCCCGAAATACCCGATGTACGACAGATTTTGCCTCCACGAAGGGGTTTTCCTCTCCTAAGCCACCGTCCAAATACGTTTCAAACGGATCCCACCCCCGAAATGCCGGATGTACCAGAGATTTTGCCTCCACGAAGGGGTTTTCCTCTCCTAAGCCACCGTCCAAATACGCTCAAACGGATTACCACCCCCGAAATACCCGATGTACGACAGATTTTCCCTCCACGAAGGGGTTTTCCTCTCCTAAGCCACCGTCCAAATACGTTTCAAACGGATTCCCACCCCGAAATACCCGATGTACGACAGATTTTGCCTCCACGAAGGGTTTTTCCTAAGCGACGCCCCAGGCTCCACCGCCCAAATACGTTTCAAACGGACTTTCACCCCCGAAATACCCGATACACGACAGATTTAGCCTGCACGAAGGGGTTTTCCTCCCATAAGCCACCGTCCAAGTACGCTCAAACGGATTCCCACCCCGAAATACCCGATGTACGACAGATTTTGCCTCCACGAAGGGGTTTTCCTCCCTAAGCCACCGTCCAAATACGTTTCAAACGGATTCCCACCCCGAAATACCCGATGTACGACAGATTTTGCCTCCACGAAGGGTTTTCCTCCCTAAGCCACCGTCCAAATACGTTTCAAACGGATTCCCACCCCGAAATACCCGATGTACGACAGATTTTGCCTCCACGAAGGGTTTTCCTCCCTAAGCCACCGTCCAAATACGTTTCAAACGGATTCCCACCCCGAAATACCCGATGTACGACAGATTTTGCCTCCACGAAGGGGTTTTCCTCCCTAAGCCACCGTCCAAATACGTTTCAAACGGATTCCCACCCCGAAATACCCGATGTACGACAGATTTTGCCTCCACGAAGGGGTTTTCCCCCTAAGCCACCGTCCAAATACGTTTCAAACGGATTTTCACCCCGAAATACCCGATGTACGACAGATTTTGCCTCCACGAAGGGTTTTCCTCCCTAAGCCACCGTCCAAATACGCTCAAACGGATTCCCACCCCGAAATACCCGATGTACGACAGATTTTGCCTCCACGAAGGAGTTTTCCTCCCCTAAGCCACCGTCGAAATACGTTTCAAACGGATTTCCATTCCGAAATACCCGATGTACGACAGATTTAGCCTCCACGCAGGGGTTTGCTCCCCTAAGACACCGTCCAAATACGCTCAAACGGATTCCCACCCCGAAATACCCGATGTACGACAGATTTTGCCTCCACGAAGGGGATTTCCCCCTAAGCGACGCCGCAGGCTGCACCGCCCAAATACGTTTCAAACGGATTTTCACCCCCGAAATACCCGATGTACGACAGATTTTGCCTCCACGAAGGGGTTTTCCTCCCCTAAGCCACCGTCCAAATACGTTTCAAACGGATTCCCACCCCGAAATACCCGATGTACGACAGATTTTGCCTCCACGAAGGGGTTTTCCTCCCTAAGCCACCGTCCAAATACGTTTCAAACGGATTCCCACCCCGAAATACCCGATGTACGACAGATTTTGCCTCCACGAAGGGTTTTCCTCCCCTAAGCCACCGTCCAAATACGTTTCAAACGGATTCCCACCCCGAAATACCCGATGTACGACAGATTTTGCCTCCACGAAGGATTCCTCCCTAAGCCACCGTCCAAATACGTTTCAAACGGATTTTCACCCCGAAATACCCGATGTACGACAGATTTTGCCTCCACGAAGGGGTTTTCCTCCCTAAGCCACCGTCCAAATACGCTCAAACGGATTCCCACCCCGAAATACCCGATGTACGACAGATTTTGCCTCCACGAAGGATTTCCTTCCCTAAGCCACCGTCCAAATACGTTTCAAACGGATTTTCACCCCGAAATACCCGATGTACGACAGATTTTGCCTCCACGAAGGGTTTTCCTCCCTAAGCCACCGTCCAAATACGTTTCAAACGGATCCCCACCCCCGAAATACCCGATGTACGACAGATTTTGCCTCCACGAAGGGGTTTTCCTCCCCTAAGCCACCGTCCAAATACGTTTCAAACGGATTTTCACCCCCGAAATACCCGATGTACGACAGATTTTGCCTCCACGAAGGGGTTTTCCTCCCCTAAGCCACCGTCCAAATACGTTTCAAACGGATCCCCACCCCCGAAATACCCGATGTACGACAGATTTTGCCTCTACACAAGGGATTTCCTCCCTTAAGCGACGGTGCAGGCTGCACCGCCCAAATACGTTTCAAACGGATTTTCACCCCCGAAATACCCGATGTACGACAGATTTTGCCTCCACGCAGGGGTTTTCCTCTCCTAAGCCACCGTCCAAATACGCTCAAACGGATTCCCACCCCGAAATACCCGATGTACGACAGATTTTGCCTCCACGAAGGGGTTTTCCTCCCCTAAGCCACCGTCCAAATACGTTTCAAACGGATTCCCACCCCGAAATACCCGATGTACGACAGATTTTGCCTCCACGAAGGGTTTTCCTCCCATAAGCCACCGTCCAAATACGCTCAAACGGATTCCCACCCCGAAATACCCGATGTACGACAGATTTTGCCTCCACGAAGGGTTTTCCTCCCTAAGCCACCGTCCAAATACGTTTCAAACGGATTCCCACCCCGAAATACCCGATGTACGACAGATTTTGCCTCCACGAAGGGTTTTCCTCCCTAAGCCACCGTCCAAATACGCTCAAACGGATTCCCACCCCGAAATACCCGATGTACGACAGATTTTGCCTCCACGAAGGATTTCCCTAAGCGACGCCGCAGGCTGCACCGTCCAAATACGTTTCAAACGGATTTTCACCCCGAAATACCCGATGTACGACAGATTTTGCCTCCACGAAGGGTTTTCCTCCCTAAGCCACCGTCCAAATACGCTCAAACGGATTCCCACCCCGAAATACCCGATGTACGACAGATTTTGCCTCCACGAAGGGTTTTCCTTCCTAAGCCACCGTCCAAATACGTTTCAAACGGATTTTCACCCCGAAATACCCGATGTACGACAGATTTTGCCTCCACGAAGGGTTTTCCTCCCTAAGCCACCGTCCAAATACGCTCAAACGGATTCCCACCCCGAAATACCCGATGTACGACAGATTTTGCCTCCACGAAGGGTTTTCCTCCCTAAGCCACCGTCCAAATACGTTTCAAACGGATTCCCACCCCGAAATACCCGATGTACGACAGATTTTGCCTCCACGAAGGGGTTTTCCTCCCTAAGCCACCGTCCAAATACGTTTCAAACGGATTCCCACCCCGAAATACCCGATGTACGACAGATTTTGCCTCCACGAAGGGGTTTTCCTCCCCTAAGCCACCGTCCAAATACGCTCAAACGGATTCCCACCCCGAAATACCCGACGTACGACAGATTTTGCCTCCACGAAGGGGTTTTCCTCTCCTAAGCCACCGTCCAAATACGTTTCAAACGGATCCCCACCCCCGAAATACCCGATGTACGACAGATTTTGCCTCCACGGAGGGGTTTCCTCCTAAGCCACCGTCCAAATACGTTTCAAACGGATTCCCACCCCGAAATACCCGATGTACGACAGATTTTGCCTCCACGAAGGGGTTTTCCTCCCCTAAGCCACCGTCCAAATACGTTTCAAACGGATTCCCACCCCGAAATACCCGATGTACGACAGATTTTGCCTCCACGAAGGGGTTTTCCTCCCCTAAGCCACCGTCCAAATACGTTTCAAACGGATTCCCACCCCGAAATACCCGATGTACGACAGATTTTGCCTCCACGAAGGGTTTTCCTCCCCATAAGCCACCGTCCAAATACGTTTCAAACGGATTCCCACCCCGAAATACCCGATGTACGACAGATTTTGCCTCCACGAAGGGTTTTCCTCCCCTAAGCCACCGTCCAAATACGTTTCAAACGGATTCCCACCCCGAAATACCCGATGTACGACAGATTTTGCCTCCACGAAGGGTTTTCCTCCCTAAGCCACCGTCCAAATACGTTTCAAACGGATTCCCACCCCGAAATACCCGATGTACGACAGATTTTGCCTCCACGAAGGGGTTTTCCTCCCTAAGCCACCGTCCAAATACGTTTCAAACGGATTCCCACCCCGAAATGCCCGATGTACGCCAGATTTTGCCTCCAGGAAGGGGTTTTCCTCTCCTAAGCCACCGTCCAAATACGCTCAAACGGATTCCCACCCCGAAATACCCGATGTACGACAGATTTTGCCTCCACGAAGGGGTTTTCCTCTCCTAAGCCACCGTCCAAATACGTTTCAAACGGATTCCCACCCCCGAAATACCCGATGTACGACAGATTTTGCCTCCACGAAGGGGTTTTCCTCTCCTAAGCCACCGTCCAAATACGTTTCAAACGGATCCCCACCCCCGAAATACCAGATGTACGACAGATTTTGCCTCCACGAAGGGGTTTTCCTCCCCTAAGCCACCGTCCAAATACGTTTCAAACGGATCCCCACCCCCCACATACCCGACGTACGACAGATTTTGCCTCCACGAAGGGTTTTCCTCCCTAAGCCACCGTCCAAATACGTTTCAAACGGATTCCCACCCCGAAATACCCGATGTACGACAGATTTTGCCTCCACGAAGGGTTTTCCTCCCCTAAGCCACCGTCCAAATACGTTTCAAACGGATTCCCACCCCGAAATACCCGATGTACGACAGATTTTGCCTCCACGAAGGGTTTTCCTCCCTAAGCCACCGTCCAAATACGCTCAAACGGATTCCCACCCCGAAATACCCGATGTACGACAGATTTTGCCTCCACGAAGGGTTTTCCTCCTAAGCCACCGTCCAAATACGTTTCAAACGGATTCCCACCCCGAAATACCCGATGTACGACAGATTTTGCCTCCACGAAGGGTTTTCCTCCCCTAAGCCACCGTCCAAATACGTTTCAAACGGATTCCCACCCCGAAATACCCGATGTACGACAGATTTTGCCTCCACGAAGGGGTTTTCCTCTCCTAAGCCACCGTCCGAATACGTTTCAAACGGATTCCCACCCCCGAAATACCCGACGTACGACAGATTTTGCCTCCACGAAGGGGTTTTCCTCTCCTAAGCCACCGTCCGAATACGTTTCAAACGGATCCCCACCCCCGAAATACCCGATGTACGACAGATTTTGCCTCCACGAAGGGGTTTTCCTCTCCTAAGCCACCGTCCAAATACGTTTCAAACGGATTCCCACCCCCGAAATACCCGATGTACGACAGATTTTGCCTCCACGAAGGGGTTTTCCTCTCCTAAGCCACCGTCCAAATACGTTTCAAACGGATTCCCACCCCCGAAATACCCGATGTACGACAGATTTTGCCTCCACGAAGGGGTTTTCCTCCCCTAAGCCACCGTCCAAATACGTTTCAAACGGATCCCCACCCCCGAAATACCCGATGTACGACAGATTTTGCCTCCACGAAGGGGTTTTCCTCCCCTAAGCCACCGTCCAAATACGCTCAAACGGATTCCCACCCCCGAAATACCCGATGTACGACAGATTTTGCCTCCACGAAGGGTTTTCCTCCCTAAGCCACCGTCCAAATACGTTTCAAACGGATTCCCACCCCGAAATACCCGATGTACGACAGATTTTGCCTCCACGAAGGGGTTTTCCTCCCTAAGCCACCGTCCAAATACGTTTCAAACGGATTCCCACCCCGAAATACCCGATGTACGACAGATTTTGCCTCCACGAAGGGTTTTCCTCCCATAAGCCACCGTCCAAATACGTTTCAAACGGATTCCCACCCCGAAATACCCGATGTACGACAGATTTTGCCTCCACGAAGGGGTTTTCCTCCCCTAAGCCACCGTCCAAATACGTTTCAAACGGATTTTCACCCCCGAAATACCCGATGTACGACAGATTTTGCCTCCACGAAGGGGTTTTCCTCCCCTAAGCCACCGTCCAAATACGCTCAAACGGATTCCCACCCCCGAAATACCCGATGTACGACAGATTTTGCCTCCACGAAGGGGTTTTCCTCCCCTAAGCCACCGTCCAAATACGTTTCAAACGGATTCCCACCCCCGAAATACCCGATGTACGACAGATTTTGCCTCCACGAAGGGGTTTTCCTCCCCTAAGCCACCGTCCAAATACGTTTCAAACGGATTCCCACCCCCGAAATACCCGATGTACGACAGATTTTGCCTCCACGAAGGGGTTTTCCTCCCCTAAGCCACCGTCCAAATACGTTTCAAACGGATTCCCACCCCCGAAATACCCGATGTACGACAGATTTTGCCTCCACGAAGGGGTTTTCCTCCCATAAGCCACCGTCCAAATACGCTCAAACGGATTCCCACCCCCGAAATACCCGATGTACGACAGATTTTGCCTCCACGAAGGGGTTTTCCTTCCCTAAGCCACCGTCCAAATACGTTTCAAACGGATTCCCACCCCCGAAATACCCGATGTACGACAGATTTTGCCTCCACGAAGGGGTTTTCCTTCCCTAAGCCACCGTCCAAATACGTTTCAAACGGATTCCCACCCCTGAAATACCCGATGTGCGACAGATTTTGCCTCCACGAAGGGTTTTCCTCCCTAAGCCACCGTCCAAATACGCTCAAACGGATTCCCACCCCGAAATACCCGATGTACGACAGATTTTGCCTCCACGAAGGGGTTTTCCTCCCTAAGCCACCGTCCAAATACGTTTCAAACGGATTCCCACCCCGAAATACCCGATGTACGACAGATTTTGCCTCCACGAAGGGTTTTCCTCCCCTAAGCCACCGTCCAAATACGCTCAAACGGATTCCCACCCCGAAATACCCGATGTACGACAGATTTTGCCTCCACGAAGGGGTTTTCCTCCCGCAAGCCACCGTCCAAATACGTTCAAACGGATTCCCACCCCGAAATACCCGATGTACGACAGATTTTGCCTCCACGAAGGGTTTTCCTCCCTAAGCCACCGTCCAAATACGCTCAAACGGATTCCCACCCCGAAATACCCGATGTACGACAGATTTTGCCTCCACGAAGGGTTTTCCTCCCTAAGCCACCGTCCAAATACGTTTCAAACGGATTCCCACCCCGAAATACCCGATGTACGACAGATTTTGCCTCCACGAAGGGTTTTCCTCCTAAGCCACCGTCCAAATACGTTTCAAACGGATTCCCACCCCGAAATACCCGATGTACGACAGATTTTGCCTCCACGAAGGGTTTTCCTCCCTAAGCCACCGTCCAAATACGTTTCAAACGGATTCCCACCCCGAAATACCCGATGTACGACAGATTTTGCCTCCACGAAGGGGTTTTCCTCCCTAAGCCACCGTCCAAATACGCTCAAACGGATTCCCACCCCGAAATACCCGATGTACGACAGATTTTGCCTCCACGAAGGGTTTTCCTCCCCTAAGCCACCGTCCAAATACGTTTCAAACGGATTCCCACCCCGAAATACCCGATGTACGACAGATTTTGCCTCCACGAAGGGGTTTTCCTTCCCTAAGCCACCGTCCAAATACGTTTCAAACGGATTCCCACCCCTGAAATACCCGATGTGCGACAGATTTTGCCTCCACGAAGGGGTTTTCCTTCCCTAAGCCACCGTCCAAATACGTTTCAAACGGATTCCCACCCCTGAAATACCCGATGTGCGACAGATTTTGCCTCCACGAAGGGGTTTTCCTCCCCTAAGCCACCGTCCAAATACGCTCAAACGGATTCCCACCCCCGAAATACCCGATACACGACAGATTTAGCCTCCACGAAGGGGTTTTCCTCCCCTAAGCCACCGTCCAAATACGCTAAAACGGATTCCCACCCCGAAATACCCGATGCACGACAGATTTTGCCTCCACGAAGGGGTTTTCCTCTCCTAAGCCACCGTCCAAATACGTTTCAAACGGATTCCCACCCCGAAATACCCGATGTACGACAGATTTTGCCTCCACGAAGGGTTTTCCTCCCTAAGCCACCGTCCAAATACGCTCAAACGGATTCCCACCCCCGAAATACCCGATGTACGACAGATTTTGCCTCCACTAAAGGGTTTTCCTCCCATAAGCCACCGTCCAAATACGTTTCAAACGGATTCCTACCCCCGAAATACTCGATACACGGCAGATTTTGCCTCCACGAAGGGGTTTTCCTCCCCTAAGCCACCGTCCAAATACGCTCAAACGGATTCCCACCCCCGAAATACCCGATGTACGACAGATTTTGCCTCCCCGAACGGGTTTTCCCCTCCTAAGCCACCGTCCAAATACGTTTCAAACGGATCCCCACCCCCGAAATACCAGATGTACGACAGATTTTGCCTCCACGAAGGGGTTTTCCTCCCCTAAGCCACCGTCCAAATACGTTTCAAACGGATCCCCACCCCCGAAATACCCGATGTACGACAGATTTTGCCTCCACGAAGGGGTTTTCCTCCCCTAAGCCACCGTCCAAATACGTTTCAAACGGATCCCCACCCCCGAAATACCAGATGTACGACAGATTTTGCCTCCACGAAGGGGTTTTCCTCTCCTAAGCCACCGTCCGAATACGTTTCAAACGGATTCCCACCCCCGAAATACCCGACGTACGACAGATTTTGCCTCCACGAAGGGGTTTTCCTCCCCTAGGCCACCGTCCAAACACGCTCAAACGGATTCCCACCCCCGAAATACCCGATGTACGACAGATTTTGCCTCCACGAAGGGGTTTTCCTCCCCTAAGCCACCGTCCAAATACGTTTCAAACGGATTCCCACCCCGAAATACCCGATGTACGACAGATTTTGCCTCCACGAAGGGGTTTTCCTCCCTAAGCCACCGTCCAAATACGTTTCAAACGGATTCCCACCCCGAAATACCCGATGTACGACAGATTTTGCCTCCACGAAGGGGTTTTCCTCCCTAAGCCACCGTCCAAATACGTTTCAAACGGATTTCCACCCCCGAAATACCCCATGTACGACAGATTTTGCGTCCACGAAGGCGTTTTCCTCTCATAAGCCACCGTCCAAATACGCTCAAACAGATTCCCACCCCGAAATACCCGATACACGACAGATTTTGCCTCCACGAAGGGGTTTTCCTCTCCTAAGCCACCGTCCAAATACGTTTCAAACGGATTCCCACCCCCGAAATACCCGATGTACGACAGATTTTGCCTCCACGAAGGGGTTTTCCTCCCCTAAGCCACCGTCCAAATACGCTCAAACGGATTCCCACCCCCGAAATACCCGATGTACGACAGATTTTGCCTCCACGAAGGGGTTTTCCTCCCCTAAGCCACCGTCCAAATACGTTTCAAACGGATTCCCACCCCCGAAATACCCGATGTACGACAGATTTTGCCTCCACGAAGCGGTTTTCCTCCCCTAAGCCACCGTCCAGATACGCTCAAACGGATTCCCACCCCCGAAATACCCGATGTACGACAGATTTTGCCTCCACGAATGGGTTTTCCTTCCCTAAGCCACCGTCCAAATACGTTTCAAACGGATTCCCACCCCCGAAATACCCGATACACGACAGATTTAGCCTCCACGAAGGGGTTTTCCTCCCATAAGCCAACGTCCAAATACGTTCAAACGGATTCCCACCCCCGAAATACCCGATGTACGACAGTTTTGCCTCCACGAAGGGGTTTTCCTCCCATAAGCCACCGTCCAAATACGCTCAAACGGATTCCCACCCCCGAAATACCCGATGTACGACAGATTTTGCCTCCACGAATGGGTTTTCCTTCCCTAAGCCACCGTCCAAATACGTTTCAAACGGATTCCCACCCCCGAAATACCCGATGTACGACAGTTTTGCCTCCACGAAGGGGTTTCCTCTCCTAAGCCACCGTCCAAATACGCTCAAACGGATTCCCACCCCGAAATATCCGATGTACGACAGATTTTGCCTCCACGAATGGGTTTTCCTTCCCTAAGCCACCGTCCAAATACGTTTCAAACGGATTCCCACCCCCGAAATACCCGATGTACGACAGATTTTGCCTCCACGAAGGGGTTTTCCTCCCCTAAGCCACCGTCCAAATACGTTTCAAACGGATTCCCACCCCCGAAATACCCGATGTACGACAGATTTTGCCTCCACGAAGGGTTTTCCTCTCCTAAGCCACCGTCCAAATACTCTCAAACGGATTCCCACCCCGAAATACCCGATGCACGACAGATTTTGCCTCCACGAAGGGGTTTTCCTCCCATAAGCCACCGTCCAAATACGTTTCAAACGGATTCCCACCCCCGAAATACCCGATGTACGACAGATTTTGCCTCCACGAAGGGGTTTTCCTCCCATAAGCCACCGTCCAAATACGCTCAAACGGATTCCCACCCCCGAAATACCCGATGTACGACAGATTTTGCCTCCACGAAGGGGTTTTCCTCCCCTAAGCCACCGTCCAAATACGTTTCAAACGGATTCCCACCCCCGAAATACCCGATGTACGACAGATTTTGCCTCCACGAAGGGGTTTTCCTCCCATAAGCCAACGTCCAAATACGTTCAAACGGATTCCCACCCCGATATACCCGATGTACGACAGATTTTGCCTCCACGAAGGGGTTTTCCTTCCCTAAGCCACCGTCCAAATACGTTTCAAACGGATTCCCACCCCCGAAATACCCGATGTACGACAGATTTTGCCTCCACGAATGGGTTTTCCTTCCCTAAGCCACCGTCCAAATACGTTTCAAACGGATTCCCACCCCCGAAATACCCGATACACGACAGATTTAGCCTCCACGAAGGGGTTTTCCTCTCATAAGCCACCGTCCAAATACGCTCAAACGGATTCCCACCCCCGAAATACCCGATGTACGACAGATTTTGCCTCCACGAAGGGGTTTTCCTTCCCTAAGCCACCGTCCAAATACGTTTCAAACGGATTCCCACCCCCGAAATACCCGATGTACGACAGATTTTGCCTCCACGAAGGGGTTTTCCTCCCCTAAGCCACCGTCCAGATACGCTCAAACGGATTCCCACCCCCGAAATACCCGATGTACGACAGATTTGGCCTCCACGAAAGGGTTTTCCTTCCCTAAGCCACCGATGTACGACAGATTTTCAAACGGATTCCCACCCCCGAAATACCCGATGTACGACAGATTTGGCCTCCACGAAAGGGTTTTCCTTCCCTAAGCCACCGTCCAAATACGTTTCAAACGGATTCCCACCCCCGAAATACCCGATGTACGACAGATTTTGCCTCCACGAAGGGGTTTTCCTCCCATAAGCCACCGTCCAAATACGCTCAAACGGATTCCCACCCCCGAAATACCCGATGTACGACAGATTTTGCCTCCACGAAGGGGTTTTCCTCCCATAAGCTACCGTTCAAATACGCTCAAACGGATTCCCACCCCGAAATACCCGATGTACGACAGATTTTGCCTCCACGAAGGGTTTTCCTCCCCTAAGCCACCGTCCAAATACGTTTCAAACGGATTCCCACCCCGAAATACCCGATGTACGACAGATTTTGCCTCCACGAAGGGGTTTTCCTCCCTAAGCCACCGTCCAAATACGTTTCAAACGGATTCCCACCCCGAAATACCCGATGTACGACAGATTTTGCCTCCACGAAGGGTTTTCCTCCCATAAGCCACCGTCCAAATACGTTTCAAACGGATTCCCACCCCGAAATACCCGATGTACGACAGATTTTGCCTCCACGAAGGGTTTTCCTCCCTAAGCCACCGTCCAAATACGTTTCAAACGGATTCCCACCCCGAAATACCCGATGTACGACAGATTTTGCCTCCACGAAGGGTTTTCCTCCCCTAAGCCACCGTCCAAATACGTTTCAAACGGATTCCCACCCCGAAATACCCGATGTACGACAGATTTAGCCTCCACGAAGGGATTTCCTCCCATAAGCCACCGTCCAAATACGCTCAAACGGATTCCCACCCCCGAAATACCCGATGTACGACAGTTTTTGCCTCCACGAAGGGGTTTTCCTCCCATAAGCCACCGTCCAAATACGTTTCAAACGGATTCCCACCCCGAAATACCCGATTCACGACAGATTTTGCCTCCACGAAGGGTTTTCCTCCCATAAGCCACCGTCCAAATACGTTCAAACGGATTCCCACCCCGAAATACCCGATGTACGACAGATTTTGCCTCCACGAAGGGTTTTCCTCCCCTAAGCCACCGTCCAAATACGTTTCAAACGGATTCCCACCCCGAAATACCCGATGTACGACAGATTTTGCCTCCACGAAGGGGTTTTCCTCCCTAAGCCACCGTCCAAATACGCTCAAACGGATTCCCACCCCGAAATACCCGATGTACGACAGATTTTGCCTCCACGAAGGGGTTTTCCTCCCATAAGCCAACGTCAAAATACGTTCAAACGGATTCCCACCCCCGAAATACCCGATGTACGACAGATTTTGCCTCCACGAAGGGGTTTTCCTTCCCTAAGCCACCGTCCAAATACGTTTCAAACGGATTCCCACCCCCGAAATACCCGATGTACGACAGATTTTGCCTCCACGAAGGGGTTTTCCTTCCCTAAGCCACCGTCCAAATACGTTTCAAACGGATTCCCACCCCCGAAATACCCGATGTACGACAGATTTTGCCTCCACGAAGGGGTTTTCCTCCCATAAGCCACCGTCCAAATACGTTTCAAACGGATTCCCACCCCCGAAATACCCGATGTACGACAGATTTTGCCTCCACGAAGGGGTTTTCCTCCCATAAGCCAACGTCCAAATACGTTCAAACGGATTCCCACCCCCGAAATACCCGATGTACGACAGATTTTGCCTCCACGAAGGGGTTTTCCTCCCCTAAGCCCGATGTACGACAGATTTTGCCTCCACGAAGGGGTTTTCCTCTCCTAAGCCCGATGTACGACAGATTTTGCCTCCACGAAGGGGTTTTCCTCTCCTAAGCCCGATGTACGACAGATTTTGCCTCCACGAAGGGGTTTTCCTCCCATAAGCCACCGTCCAAATACGCTCAAACGGATTCCCACCCCCGAAATACCCGATGTACGACAGATTTTGCCTCCACGAAGGGGTTTTCCTCCCATAAGCCACCGTCCAAATACGTTTCAAACGGATTCCCACCCCCGAAATACCCGATGTACGACAGATTTTGCTTCCACGAAGGGGTTTTCCTCCCACAAGCCACCGTCCAAATACGCTCAAACGGATTCCCACCCCCGAAATACCCGATGTACGACAGATTTTGCCTCCACGAAGGGGTTTTCCTTCCCTAAGCCACCGTCCAAATACGTTTCAAACGGATTCCCACCCCCGAAATACCCGATACACGACAGATTTAGCCTCCACGAAGGGGTTTTCCTTCCCTAAGCCACCGTCCAAATACGTTTCAAACGGATTCCCACCCCTGAAATACCCGATGTGCGACAGATTTTGCCTCCGCGAAGGGGTTTTCCTCCCAAAAGCCACCGTCCAAATACGCTCAAACGGATTCCCACCCCCGAAATACCCGATGTACGACAGATTTTGCCTCCACGAAGGGGTTTTCCTTCCCTAACCCCCCGTCCAAGTACGTTTCAAACGGATTCCCACCCCGGAAATACCCGATGTACGACAGATTTTGCCTCCACGAAGGGGTTTTCCTTCCCTAAGCCACCGTCCAAATACGTTTCAAACGGATTCCCACCCCCGAAATACCCGATGTACGACAGATTTTGCCTCCACGAAGGGGTTTTCCTCCCATAAGCCACCGTCCAAATACGTTTCAAACGGATTCCCACCCCCGAAATACCCGATGTACGACAGATTTTGCTTCCACGAAGGGGTTTTCCTCCCACAAGCCACCGTCCAAATACGCTCAAACGGAATCCCACCCCCGAAATACCCGATGTACGACAGATTTTGCCTCCACGAAGGGGTTTTCCTTCCCTAAGCCACCGTCCAAATACGCTCAAACGGATTCCCACCCCCGAAATACCCGGTGTACGACAGATTTTGCCTCCACGAAGGGGTTTTCCTCCCCTCAGCCCGATGTACGACAGATTTTGCCTCCATGACCGGGTTTTCCCACCCCGAAATACCCGATGTACGACAGATTTTGCCTCCACGAAGGGTTTTCCTTCCCTAAGCCACCGTCCAAATACGTTTCAAACGGATTCCCACCCCGAAATACCCGATGTACGACAGATTTTGCCTCCACGAAGGGTTTTCCTCCCCTAAGCCACCGTCCAAATACGTTTGAAGCGGATTCCCACCCACGACATACCCGATGTACGACAGATTTTCCCTCCACGAAGGGTTTTCCTCTCCTAAGCCACCGTCCAAATACTCTCAAACGGATTCTCACCCCGAAATACCCGATGCACGACAGATTTTGCCTCCACGAAGGGTTTTCCTCCCATAAGCCACCGTCCAAATACGTTTCAAACGGATTCCCACCCCGAAATACCCGATGTACGACAGATTTTGCCTCCACGAAGGGTTTTCCTCCCATAAGCCACCGTCCAAATACGTTTCAAACGGATTCCCACCCCGAAATACCCGATGTACGACAGATTTTGCCTCCACGAAGGGGTTTTCCTCCCCTAAGCCACCGTCCAAATACGTTTCAAACGGATTCCCACCCCGAAATACCCGATGTACGACAGATTTTGCCTCCACGAAGGGGTTTTCCTCCCCTAAGCCACCGTCCAAATACGTTCAAACGGATTCCCACCCCGAAATACCCGATGTACGACAGATTTTGCCTCCACGAAGGGGTTTTCCTCCCCTAAGCCACCGTCCAAATACGTTTCAAACGGATTCCCACCCCCGAAATACCCGATGTACGACAGATTTTGCCTCCACGAAGGGGTTTTCCTTCCCTAAGCCACCGTCCAAATACGTTTCAAACGGATTCCCACCCCCGAAATACCCGATGTACGACAGATTTTGCCTCCACGAAGCGGTTTTCCTCCCATAAGCCACCGTCCAAATACGTTCAAACGGATTCCCACCCCCGAAATACCCGATGTACGACAGATTTTGCCTCCACGAAGGGGTTTTCCTCCCATAAGCCAACGTCCAAATACGTTCAAACGGATTCCCACCCCCGGAATACCCGGTGTACGACAGATTTTGCCTCCACGAAGGTGATTTCCTCCCATAAGCCACCGTCCAAATACGCTCAAACGGATTCCCACCCCGAAATACCCGATGTGCGACAGATTTTGCCTCCACGAAGGGTTTTCCTTCCCTAAGCCACCGTCCAAATACGTTTCAAACGGATTCCCACCCCCGAAATACCCGATGTACGACAGATTTTGCCTCCACGAAGGGGTTTTCCTTCCCTAAGCCACCGTCCAAATACGTTTCAAACGGATTCCCACCCCCGAAATACCCGATGTACGACAGATTTTGCCTCCACGAAGGGGTTTTCCTTCCCTAAGCCACCGTCCAAATACGTTTCAAACGGATTCCCACCCCCGAAATACCCGATGTACGACAGATTTTGCCTCCACGAAGGGGTTTTCCTCCCATAAGCCACCGTCCAAATACGCTCAAACGGATTCCCACCCCCGAAATACCCGATGTACGACAGATTTTGCCTCCACGAAGGGGTTTTCCTCCCATAAGCCAACGTCCAAATACGTTCAAACGGATTCCCACCCCCGAAATACCCGATGTACGACAGATTTTGCCTCCACGAAGGGGTTTTCCTCCCATAAGCCACCGTCCAAATACGCTCAAACGGATTCCCACCCCCGAAATACCCGATGTACGACAGATTTTGCCTCCACGAAGGGGTTTTCCTCCCATAAGCCAACGTCCAAATACGTTCAAACGGATTCCCACCCCCGGAATACCCGGTGTACGACAGATTTTGCCTCCACGAAGGGGTTTTCCTCCCCTAAGCCCGATGTACGACAGATTTTGCCTCCACGAAGGGGTTTTCCTTCCCGAAATACCCGATGTACGACAGATTTTGCCTCCACGAATGGGTTTTCCTTCCCTAAGCCACCGTCCAAATACGTTTCAAACGGATTCCCACCCCCGAAATACCCGATACACGACAGATTTAGCCTCCACGAAGGGGTTTTCCTCTCATAAGCCACCGTCCAAATACGTTCAAACGGATTCCCACCCCTGAAATACCCGATGTGCGACAGATTTTGCCTCCACGAAGGGGTTTTCCTCCCAAAAGCCACCGTCCAAATACGCTCAAACGGATTCCCACCCCCGAAATACCCGATGTACGACAGATTTTGCCTCCACGAAGGGGTTTTCCTCCCATAAGCCACCGTCCAAATACGCTCAAACGGATTCCCACCCCCGAAATACCCGATGTACGACAGATTTTGCCTCCACGAATGGGTTTTCCTTCCCTAAGCCACCGTCCAAATACGTTTCAAACGGATTCCCACCCCCGAAATACCCGATACACGACAGATTTAGCCTCCACGAAGGGGTTTTCCTCCCATAAGCCAACGTCCAAATACGTTCAAACGGATTCCCACCCCCGAAATACCCGATGTACGACAGATTTTGCCTCCACGAAGGGGTTTTCCTTCCCTAAGCCACCGTCCAAATACGCTCAAACGGATTCCCACCCCCGAAATACCCGATGTACGACAGATTTTGCCTCCACGAAGGGGTTTTCCTCTCCTAAGCCCGATGTACGACAGATTTTGCCTCCACGAAGGGGTTTTCCTTCCCTAAGCCACCGTCCAAATACGTTTCAAACGGATTCCCACCCCCGAAATACCCGATGTACGACAGATTTTGCCTCCACGAAGGGGTTTTCCTCCCCTAAGCCACCGTCCAAATACGCTCAAACGGATTCCCACCCCCGAAATACCCGATGTACGACAGATTTTGCCTCCACGAAGGGGTTTTCCTCCCATAAGCCACCGTCCAAATACGCTCAAACGGATTCCCACCCCCGAAATACCCGATGTACGACAGATTTTGCCTCCACGAAGGGATTTCCTTCCCTAAGCCACCGTCCAAATACGCTCAAACGGATTCCCACCCCTGAAATACCCGATGTGCGACAGATTTTGCCTCCACGAAGGGGTTTTCCTCCCAAAAGCCACCGTCCAAATAAGCTCAAACGGATTCCCACCCCCGAAATACTTGATGTACGACAGATTTTGCCTCCACGAAGCGGTTTTCCTCCCATAAGCCACCGTCCAAATACGTTTCAAACGGATTCCCACCCCCGAAATACCCGATACACGACAGATTTAGCCTCCACGAAGGGGTTTTCCTCTCATAAGCCACCGTCCAAATACGCTCAAACGGATTCCCACCCCCGAAATACCCGATGTACGACAGATTTTGCCTCCACGAAGGGGTTTTCCTAAGCCACCGTCCATACGTTTCAACGGATTCACCCCGAAATACCCGATGTACGACAGATTTTGCCTCCACGAAGGGGTTTTCCTTCCCTAAGCCACCGTCCAAATACGTTTCAAACGGATTCCCACCCCCGAAATACCCGATGTACGACAGATTTTGCCTCCACGAAGGGGTTTTCCTCCCATAAGCCACCGTCCAAATACGCTCAAACGGATTCCCACCCCCGAAATACCCGATGTACGACAGATTTTGCCTCCACGAAGGGGTTTTCCTCCCATAAGCCAACGTCCAAATACGTTCAAACGGATTCCCACCCCCGAAATACCCGATGTACGACAGATTTTGCCTCCACGAAGGGGTTTTCCTTCCCTAAGCCACCGTCCAAATACGCTCAAACGGATTCCCACCCCCGAAATACCCGATGTACGACAGATTTTGCCTCCACGAAGCGGTTTTCCTCCCATAAGCCACCGTCCAAATACGTTCAAACGGATTCCCACCCCCGAAATACCCGATGTACGACAGATTTTGCCTCCACGAAGCGGTTTTCCTCCCATAAGCCACCGTCCAAATACGTTTCAAACGGATTCCCACCCTCGAAATACCCGATGTACGACAGATTTTGCCTCCACGAAGGGGTTTTCCACCCATAAGCCACCGTCCAAATACGCTCAAACGGATTCCCACCCCGAAATACCCGATGTACGACAGATTTTGCCTCCACGAAGGGGTTTTCCTCCCTAAGCCCGATGTACGACAAATACGTTCAAACGGATTCCCACCCCCGAAATACCCGATGTACGACAGATTTTGCCTCCACGAAGGGGTTTTCCTCCCATAAGCCAACGTCCAAATACGTTCAAACGGATTCCCACCCCCGAAATACCCGATGTACGACAGATTTTGCCTCCACGAAGGGGTTTTCCTCCCATAAGCCACCGTCCAAATACGCTCAAACGGATTCCCACCCCCGAAATACCCGATGTACGACAGATTTTGCCTCCACGAAGGGGTTTTCCTTCCCTAAGCCACCGTCCAAATACGTTTCAAACGGATTCCCACCCCCGAAATACCCGATGTACGACAGATTTTGCCTCCACGAAGGGGTTTTCCTCCCCTAAGCCCGATGTACGACAGATTTTGCCTCCACGAAGGGGTTTTCCTCCCATAAGCCAACGTCCAAATACGTTCAAACGGATTCCCACCCCCGAAATACCCGATGTACGACAGATTTTGCCTCCACGAAGGGGTTTTCCTCCCATAAGCCAACGTCCAAATACGTTCAAACGGATTCCCACCCCCGAAATACCCGATGTACGACAGATTTTGCCTCCACGAAGGGGTTTTCCTCCCATAAGCCAACGTCCAAATACGTTCAAACGGATTCCCACCCCCGAAATACCCGATGTACGACAGATTTTGCCTCCACGAAGGGGTTTTCCTTCCCTAAGCCACCGTCCAAATACGTTTCAAACGGATTCCCACCCCCGAAATACCCGATGTACGACAGATTTTGCCTCCACGAAGGGGTTTTCCTCCCATAAGCCACCGTCCAAAACGCTCAAACGGATTCCCACCCCCGAAATACCCGATGTACGACAGATTTTGCCTCCACGAAGGGGTTTTCCTCCCCTAAGCCACCGTCCAAATACGTTTCAAACGGATTCCCACCCCCGAAATACCCGATGTACGACAGATTTTGCCTCCACGAAGGGGATTCCCCCCCCCTAAGCGACGCCGCAGGCTGCACCGCCCAAATACGTTTCAAACGGATTTCCACCCCAGAAATACCCGAAACACGACAGATTTTGCCTCCACGAAGGGTTTTCCTCCCATAAGCCACCGCCCAAATACGTTTCAAACGGATTCCCACCCCCGAAATACCCGATACACGACAGATTTTGCCTCCACGAAGGGGGTTTCCTCCCCTGAGCCACCGCCCAAATACGTTTCAAACGGATTCCCACCCCGAAATACCCGATGTACGACAGATTTAGCCTCCACGAAGGGGATTTCCTCCCCTAAGCCACCGTCCAAATACGTTTCAAACGGATTCCCACCCCGAAATACCCGATGTACGACAGATTTTGCCTCCACGAAGGGTTTTCCTCCCCTAAGCCACCGTCCAAATACGTTTCAAACGGATTCCCACCCCGAAATACCCGATGTACGACAGATTTTGCCTCCACGAAGGGGTTTTCCTCCCTAAGCCACCGTCCAAATACGTTTCAAACGGATTCCCACCCCGAAATACCCGATGCACGACAGATTTTGCCCCTACGACGGGGATTCCCCCCCACCCTAAGCGACGCCGCAGGCTGCACCGCCCAAATACGTTTCAAACGGATTCCCACCCCCGAAATACCCGATGTACGACAGATTTTGCCTCCACGAAGGGGTTTTCCTCCCATAAGCCACCGTCCAAATACGCTCAAACGGATTCCCACCCCCGAAATACCCGATGTACGACAGATTTTGCCTCCACGAAGGGGTTTTCCTCCCATAAGCCAACGTCCAAATACGTTCAAACGGATTCCCACCCCCGGAATACCCGGTGTACGACAGATTTTGCCTCCACGAAGGGGTTTTCCTCCCCTCAGCCCGATGTACGACAGATTTTGCCTCCATGAAGGGGTTTTCCTCTCCTAAGCCCGATGTACGACAGATTTTGCCTCCACGAAGGGGTTTTCCTTCCCTAAGCCACCGTCCAAATACGTTTCAAACGGATTCCCACCCCCGAAATACCCGATGTACGACAGATTTTGCCTCCACGAAGGGGTTTTCCTCCCCTAAGCGACGATGCAGCCGCAGGCTGCACCGTCCAAATACGTTTCAAACGGATTCCCACCCCCGAAATACCCGATGTACGACAGATTTTGCCTCCACGAAGGGGTTTTCCTCCCATAAGCCAACGTCCAAATACGTTCAAACGGATTCCCACCCCCGAAATACCCGATGTACGACAGATTTTGCCTCCACGAAGGGGTTTTCCTCCCATAAGCCACCGTCCAAATACGCTCAAACGGATTCCCACCCCCGAAATACCCGATGTACGACAGATTTTGCCTCCACGAAGGGGTTTTCCTCCCATAAGCCAACGTCCAAATACGTTCAAACGGATTCCCACCCCCGAAATACCCGATGTACGACAGATTTTGCCTCCACGAAGGGGTTTTCCTCCCCTAAGCCCGATGTACGACAGATTTTGCCTCCACGAAGGGGTTTTCCTTCCCTAAGCCCGATGTACGACAGATTTTGCCTCCACGAAGGGGTTTTCCTTCCCTAAGCCACCGTCCAAATACGTTTCAAACGGATTCCCACCCCCGAAATACCCGATGTACGACAGATTTTGCCTCCACGAAGGGGTTTTCCTCCCATAAGCCACCGTCCAAATACGCTCAAACGGATTCCCACCCCCGAAATACCCGATGTACGACAGATTTTGCCTCCACGAAGGGGTTTTCCTCTCCTAGGCCCGATGTACGACAGATTTTGCCTCCACGAAGGGGTTTTCCTCTCCTAGGCCCGATGTACGACAGATTTTGCCTCCACGAAGGGGTTTTCCTTCCCTAAGCCACCGTCCAAATACGTTTCAAACGGATTCCCACCCCCGAAATACCCGATGTACGACAGATTTTGCCTCCACGAAGGGGTTTTCCTCCCATAAGCCACCGTCCAAATACGCTCAAACGGATTCCCACCCCCGAAATACCCGATGTACGACAGATTTTGCCTCCACGAAGGGGTTTTCCTCCCATAAGCCAACGTCCAAATACGTTCAAACGGATTCCCACCCCCGAAATACCCGATGTACGACAGATTTTGCCTCCACGAAGCGGTTTTCCTCCCATAAGCCACCGTCCAAATACGCTCAAACGGATTCCCACCCCCGAAATACCCGAAGTACGACAGATTTTGCCTCCACGAAGGGGTTTTCCTCCCCTAAGCGACGCCGCAGGCTGCACCGTCCAAATACGTTCAAACGGATTCCCACCCCCGGAATACCCGGTGTACGACAGATTTTGCCTCCACGAAGGGGTTTTCCTCCCCTCAGCCCGATGTACGACAGATTTTGCCTCCATGAAGGGGTTTTCCTCTCCTAAGCCCGATGTACGACAGATTTTGCCTCCACGAAGGGGTTTTCCTTCCCTAAGCCACCGTCCAAATACGTTTCAAACGGATTCCCACCCCCGAAATACCCGATGTACGACAGATTTTGCCTCCACGAACCTCCACGACAGATTTTGCCTCCACGAAGGGGTTTTCCTCCTAGCCCGATGTACGACAGATTTTGCCTCCACGAAGGGTTTTCCTTCCCTAAGCCACCGTCCAAATACGTTTCAAACGGATTCCCCCCCCGAAATACCCGATGTACGACAGATTTTGCCTCTACGAAGGGGTTTTCCTCCTCTAAGCCACCGTCCAAATACGTTTCAAACGGATTTCCACTCCCGAAATACCCGATGTACGACAGATTTTGCCTCCACGAAGTGGTTTTTCCCTAGCCACCGTCCAAATACGTTTCAAACGGATTCCTACCCCCGAAATACTCGATACACGGCAGATTTTGCCTCCACGAAGGGGTTTTCCTCCCCTAAGCCACCGTCCAAATACGCTCAAACGGATTCCCACCCCCGAAATACCCGATGTACGACAGATTTTGCCTCCACTAAGGGGTTTTCCTCCTCCCATAAGCCAACCGTCCAAATACGTTTCAAACGGATTCCCACCCCGAAATACCCGATGTACGACAGATTTTGCCTCCACGCAGGGGATTCTCCCTAAGCGACGGTGCAGCCGCAGGCTGCACCGTCCAAATAGGGTTCAATTGATTTCCACCCCCGAAATACCCGATGTACGACAGATTTTGCCTCCACGAAGGGGTTTTCCTCCCCTAAGCCACCGTCCAAATACGTTTCAAACGGATTTCCACCCCCGAAATACCCGATGTACGACAGATTTTGCCTCCACGAAGGGGTTTTCCTCCCATAAGCCACCGTCCAAATACGCTCAAACGGATTCCCACCCCCGAAATATCCGATGTACGACAGATTTTGCCTCCACGAAGGGGATTCCCCCCCTAAAGCGACGCCGCAGGCTGCACCGCCCAAATACGTTTCAAACGGATTCCCACCCCCGAAATACCCGATGTACGACAGATTTTGCCTCCACGAAGGGTTTTCCTCCCCGCAGGCCACCGTCCAAATACGCTCAAACGGATTCCCACCCCGAAATACCCGATGTACGACAGATTTTGCCTCCACGAAGGGGATTCCTCCCTAGGCGACGCCGCAGCCTGCACCGTCCAAATAGGGTTTAAACTGATTCCCACCCCCGAAATACCCGATGTACGACAGATTTTGCCTCCACGAAGGGGTTTTCCTTCCCTAAGCCACCGTCCAAATACGTTTCAAACGGATTCCCACCCCCGAAATACCCGATGTACGACAGATTTTGCCTCCACGAAGGGGTTTTCCTCTCCTAGGCCCGATGTACGACAGATTTTGCCTCCACGAAGGGGTTTTCCACCCCCGAAATCCCCGATGTCCGCCAGATTTTGCCGCCACCACGGGGTCTTCCTTCCCTAAGCCACCGTCCCAATACGTTTCAAACGCACTCCCACCCCCGAAATGCCCGATGTACGGCAGATTTTGGCTCCACGAAGGGGTTTTCCTCCCAGCCGCAGGCTGCACCGTCCAAATACGCTCAAACGGATTCCCACCCCGAAATACCCGATGTACGACAGATTTTGCCTCCACGAAGGGGTTTTCCTCCCCTAAGCCACCGTCCAAATAGGGTTCAATTGATTTCCACCCCCGAAATACCCGATGTACGACAGATTTTGCCTCCACGAAGGAGTTTTCCTCCCCTAAGCCACCGTCGAAATACGTTTCAAACGGATTTCCATTCCGAAATACCCGATGTACGACAGATTTTGCCTCCACGAAGGGGATTCCCCCCCCCCTAAGCGACGCCGCAGGCTGCACCGCCCAAATACGTTTCAAACGGATTTCCACCCCCGAAATACCCGATGTACGACAGATTTTGCCTCCACGCAGGGGATTCCTCCCTAAGCGACGCCGCAGGCTGCACCGTCCAAATACGTTCAAACGGATTTCCACCCCGAAATACCCGATGTACGACAGATTTTGCCTCCACGAAGGGTTTTCCTCCCTAAGCCACCGTCCAAATACGTTTCAAACGGATTCCCACCCCGAAATACCCGATGTACGACAGATTTTGCCTCCACGCAGGGGATTCCTCCCTAAGCGACGCCGCAGGCTGCACCGTCCAAATACGTTTCAAACGGATTTCCACCCCGAAATACCCGATGTACGACAGATTTTGCCTCCACGAAGGGTTTTCCTCCCTAAGCCCGATGCTGCACCGACAAATACGTTGCCTCCAAACGGATTTCCCACCCCCGAAATACCCGATGTACGACAGATTTTGCCTCCACGAAGGGTTTCCTCCCTAAGCCACCGTCCAAATACGTTTCCAAACGGATTTCCCACCCCGAAATACCCGATGTACGACAGATTTTGCCTCCACGAAGGGTTTTCCTCCCTAAGCCACCGTCCAAATACGTTTCAAACGGATTCCCACCCCGAAATACCCGATGTACGACAGATTTTGCCTCCACGCAGGGGTTTCCTCCTAAGCGACGGTGCAGCCGCAGGCTGCACCGTCCAAATAGGGTTCAAACGGATTTCCACCCCGAAATACCCGATGTACGACAGATTTTGCCTCCACGAAGGGGATTCCTCCTAAGCGACGACGCCGCAGGCTGCACCGTCCAAATACGTTCAAACGGATTTCCACCCCCGAAATACCCGATGTACGACAGATTTTGCCTCCACGAAGGGGATTTCCCCCCATCCCTAAGCGACGCCGCAGACTGCACCGCCCAAATACGTTTCAAACGGATTTTCACCCCCGAAATACCCGATGTACGACAGATTTTGCCTCCACGAAGGGGATTCCCCCCCATCCCTAAGCGACGCCGCAGACTGCACCGTCCAAATAGGGTTCAATTGATTTCCACCCCCGAAATACCCGATAAACGACAGATTTAGCCTCCACGCAAGGGTTTGCTCCCCTAAGCGACGGTGCAGCCGCAGGCTGCACCGTCCAAATACGTTTCAACGGATTTCCACCCCGAAATACCCGATGTACGACAGATTTTGCCTCCACGCAGGGATTCCCTCCCCTAAGCGACGGTGCAGCCGCAGGCTGCACCGTCCAAATACGTTCAAACGGATTTCCACCCCCGAAATACCCGATGTACGACAGATTTTGCCTCCACGAAGGGTTTTCCTCCTAAGCTGCACCGTCCAAATAGGTTCAATTGATTTCCGAAATACCCGATGTACGACAGATTTTGCCTCCACGAAGGGGTTTTCCTCCCTAAGCCAGCTGCACCGTCCAAATACGTTTCAAACGGATTTCCACCCCGAAATACCCGATGTACGACAGATTTTGCCTCCACGAAGGGATTCCTCCCTAAGCGGGGGTGCAGCCGCAGGCTGCACTGTCCAAATAGGGTTTAAACGGATTCCCACCCGCGAAATACCCGATGTACGACAGATTTTGCCTCCACGAAGGGGATTTCCTTCCCTAAGCGACGGTGCAGCCGCAGGCTGCACCGTCCAAATACGTTTCAAAGGGATTCCCACCCCTCAAAATACCCGATGTACGACAGATTTAGCCTCCACGCAGGGGATTCCCTCCCCTAAGCGACGGTGCAGCCGCAGGCTGCACCGTCCAAATAGGGTTCAATTGATTTCCACCCCCGAAATACCCGATGTACGACAGATTTTGCCTCCACGAAGGGGTTTTCCTCCCCTAAGCGACGGTGCAGCCGCAGGCTGCACCGTCCAAATACGTTTCAAACGGATTTCCACCCCCGAAATACCCGATGTACGACAGATTTTGCCTCCACGCAGGGGATTCCCTCCCCTAAGCGACGGTGCAGCCGCAGGCTGCACCGTCCAAATAGGGTTCAATTGATTTCCACCCCCGAAATACCCGATGTACGACAGATTTTGCCTCCACGCAGGGGATTCCCTCCCCTAAGCGACGGTGCAGCCGCAGGCTGCACCGTCCAAATAGGGTTCAATTGATTTCCACCCCCGAAATACCCGATACACGACAGATTTAGCCTCTACACAAGGGATTTCCTCCCCTAAGCGACGGTGCAGCCGCAGGCTGCACCGTCCAAATAGGGTTCAATTGATTTCCACCCCCGAAATACCCGATGTACGACAGATTTTGCCTCCACGAAGGGGATTCCCCCCCCTAAGCGACGCCGCAGGCTGCACCGCCTAAATACGTTTCAAACGGATTTCCACCCCCGAAATACCCGATACACGACAGATTTAGCCTCCACGCAGGGGTTTGCTCCCCTAAGCGACGGTGCAGCCGCAGGCTGCACCGTCCAAATAGGGTTCAATTGATTTCCACCCCCGAAATACCTGATGTACGACAGATTTTGCCTCCACGAAGGGGTTTTCCTCCCCTAAGCCACCGTCCAAATACGTTTCAAACGGATTTTCACCCCCGAAATACCCGATACACGACAGATTTAGCCTCCACGCAGGGGATTCCCTCCCCTAAGCGACGGTGCAGCCGCAGGCTGCACCGTCCAAATAGGGTTCAATTGATTTCCACCCCCGAAATACCCGATACACGACAGATTTAGCCTCCACGCAGGGGATTCCCTCCCCTAAGCGACGGTGCAGCCGCAGGCTGCACCGTCCAAATAGGGTTCAATTGATTTCCACCCCTGAAGTACCCGATGTACGACAGATTTTGCCTCCACGAAGGGGATTCCCCCCCCCCCTAAGCGACGCCGCAGGCTGCACCTTCCAAATAGGGTTCAATTGATTTCCACCCCCGAAATACCCGATGTACGACAGATTTTGCCTCCACGAAGGGGATTCCCCCCCCCTAAGCGACGCCGCAGGCTGCACAGTCCAAATAGGGTTCAATTGATTTCCACACCCGAAATACCCGATACACGACAGATTTTGCCTCCACGCAGGGGATTCCCTCCCCTAAGCGACGGTGCAGCCGCAGGCTGCACCGTCCAAATAGGGTTCAATTGATTTCCACCCCCGAAATACCCGATGTACGACAGATTTTAGCCTCCACGCAGGATTCCTCCCTAAGCGACGGTGCCGCAGGCTGCAGCGTCCAAATAGGGTTCAATTGATTTCCACCCCCGAAATACCCGATACACGACAGATTTAGCCTCCACGCAGGGGATTCCCTCCCCTAAGCGACGGTGCAGCCGCAGGCTGCACCGTCCAAATAGGGTTCAATTGATTTCCACCCCCGAAATACCCGATGTACGACAGATTTTGCCTCCACGAAGGGGTTTTCCTCCCCTAAGCCACCGTCCAAACAGGGTTCAATTGATTTCCACCCCCGAAATACCCGATACACGACAGATTTAGCCTCCACGCAGGGGTTTGCTCCCCTAAGCGACGGTGCAGCCGCAGGCTGCACCGTCCAAATAGGGTTCAATTGATTTCCACCCCCGAAATACCCGATGTACGACAGATTTTGCCTCCACGAAGGGGATTCCCCCCCCCTAAGCGACGCCGCAGGCTGCACCGCCCAAATACGTTTCAAACGGATTTTCACCCCCGAAATACCCGATACACGACAGATTTAGCCTCCACGCAGGGGATTCCCTCCCCTAAGCGACGGTGCAGCCGCAGGCTGCACCGTCCAAATAGGGTTCAATTGATTTCCACCCCCGAAATACCCGATACACGACAGATTTAGCCTCCACGCAGGGGATTCCCTCCCCTAAGCGACGGTGCAGCCGCAGGCTGCACCGTCCAAATAGGGTTTAAACTGATTTTCACCCCCGAAATACCCGATACACGACAGATTTAGCCTCCACGCAGGGGATTCCCTCCCCTAAGCGACGGTGCAGCCGCAGGCTGCACCGTCCAAATAGGGTTCAATTGATTTCCACCCCCGAAATACCCGATACACGACAGATTTAGCCTCCATGCAGGGGCTATCCTCCCCTAAGCGACGGTGCAGCCGCAGGCTGCACCGTCCAAATAGGGTTCAATTGATTTCCACCTCCGAAATACCCGATGTACGACAGATTTAGCCTCCACGCAGGGGAGTCACTCCCCTAAGCGACGGTGCAGCCGCAGGCTGCACCGCCCAAATACGTTTCAAACGGATTTTCACCCCCGAAATACCCGATACACGACAGATTTAGCCTCTACACAAGGGATTTCCTCCCCTAAGCGACGGTGCAGCCGCAGGCTGCACCGTCCAAATAGGGTTCAATTGATTTCCACCTCCGAAATACCCGATACACGACAGAATTAGCCTCCACGCAGGGTTTCCTCCCTAAGCGACGGTGCAGCCGCAGGCTGCACCGTCCAAATAGGGTTCAATTGATTTCCACCCCCGAAATACCCGATGTACGACAGATTTTGCCTCCACGAAGGGGATTCCCTCCCCTAAGCGACGGTGCAGCCGCAGGCTGCACCGTCCAAATAGGGTTCAATTGATTTCCACCCCCGAAATACCCGATACACGACAGATTTAGCCTCCACGCAGGGGATTCCCTCCCCTAAGCGACGGTGCAGCCGCAGGCTGCACCGTCCAAATAGGGTTCAATTGATTTCCACCCCCGAAATACCCGATACACGACAGATTTAGCCTCCACGCAGGGGTTTGCTCCCCTAAGCGACGGTGCAGCCGCAGGCTGCACCGTCCAAATAGGGTTCAATTGATTTCCACCCCCGAAATACCCGATACACGACAGATTTAGCCTCCACGCAGGGGATTCCCTCCCCTAAGCGACGGTGCAGCCGCAGGCTGCACCGTCCAAATAGGGTTCAATTGATTTCCACCCCCGAAATACCCGATACACGACAGATTTAGCCTCTACACAAGGGATTTCCTCCTCTAAGCGACGGTGCAGCCGCAGGCTGCACCGTCCAAATAGGGTTCAATTGATTTCCACCCTCGAAATACCCGATACACGACAGATTTAGCCTCCACGCAGGGGATTCATTCCCCTAAGCGACGGTGCAGCCGCAGGCTGCACCGTCCAAATAGGGTTCAATTGATTTCCACCCCGAAATACCCGATACACGACAGATTTAGCCTCCACGCAGGGATTCCTCCCTAAGCGACGGTGCAGCCGCAGGCTCCCCCGTCCAAATAGGGTTCAATTGATTTCCACCCCCGGAATACCCGATCCATGACAGTTTAAGCCTCTACACGAGGGATTTCCTCTCCTAAGCGACGGTGCAGCCGCAGGCTGCACCGTCCAAATAGGGTTCAATTGATTTCCACCCTCGAAATACCCGATACACGACAGATTTAGCCTCCACGCAGGGGATTCATTCCCCTAAGCGACGGTGCAGCCGCAGGCTGCACCGTCCAAATAGGGTTCAATTGATTTCCACCCCCGAAATACCCGATACACGACAGATTTAGCCTCCACGCAGGGGATTCCCTCCCCTAAGCGACGGTGCAGCCGCAGGCTGCACCGTCCAAATAGGGTTCAATTGATTTCCACCCCCGAAATACCCGATACACGACAGATTTAGCCTCCACGCAGGGGATTCCCTCCCCTAAGCGACGGTGCAGCCGCAGGCTGCACCGTCCAAATAGGGTTCAATTGATTTCCACCCCCGAAATACCCGATGTACGACAGATTTTGCCTCCACGAAGGGGATTCCCCCCCCCCTAAGCGACGCCGCAGGCTGCACCGCCCAAATACGTTTCAAACGGATTTTCACCCCCGAAATACCCGATACACGACAGATTTAGCCTCCACGCAGGGGTTTGCTCCCCTAAGCGACGGTGCAGCCGCAGGCTGCACCGTCCAAATAGGGTTCAATTGATTTCCACCCCCGAAATACCCGATACACGACAGATTTAGCCTCCACGCAGGATTCCTCCCCTAAGCGACGGTGCAGCCGCAGGCTGCACCGTCCAAATAGGGTTCAATTGATTTCCACCCCCGAAATACCCGATAAACGACAGATTTAGCCTCCACGCAGGGGTTTTCTCCCCTAAGCCACGGTGCAGCCGCAGGCTGCACCGTCCAAATAGGGTTCAATTGATTTCCACCCACGAAATAACCGATACATGACAGATTTAGCCTCTACACAAGGGATTTCCTCCCCTAAGCGACGCCGCAGGCTGCACCGCCTAAATACGTTTCAAACGGATTTCCACCCCCGAAATACCCGATACACGACAGATTTAGCCTCCACGCAGGGGATTCCCCCCCCCCTAAGCGACGCCGCAGGCTGCACCGCCCAAATACGTTTCAAACGGATTTCCACCCCGAAATACCCGATACACGACAGATTTAGCCTCCACGCAGGGGATTCCCTCCCCTAAGCGACGGTGCAGCCGCAGGCTGCACCGTCCAAACAGGGTTCAATTGATTTCCACCCCCGAAATACCCGATACACGACAGATTTAGGTTCCACGCAGGGATTCCCTCCCTAAGCGACGGTGCAGCCGCAGGCTGCACCGTCCAAATAGGGTTCAATTGATTTCCACCCCCGAAATACCCGATACACGACAGATTTAGCCTCCACGCAGGGGATTCCCTCCCCTAAGCGAAGGGGCAGCCGCAGGCTGCACCGTCCAAATAGGGGTCAATTGATTTCCACCCCCGAAAAACCCGATACACGAAAGATTTAGCCTCCACGCAGGGGATTTCCTAAGCGACGGTGCAGCCGCAGGCTGCACCGTCCAAATAGGGTTCAATTGATTTCCACCCCGAAATACCCGATACACGACAGATTTAGCCTCCACGCAGGGATTTCCTCCCCTAAGCGACGGTGCAGCCGCAGGCTGCACCGTCCAAATAGGGTTCAATTGATTTCCACCCCCGAAATACCCGATGTACGACAGATTTTGCCTCCACGAAGGGGATTCCCCCCCCCCCTAAGCGACGCCGCAGGCTGCACCGCCCAAATACGTTTCAAACGGATTTCCACCCCCGAAATACCCGATACACGACAGATTTAGCCTCCACGCAGGGGATTCCCTCCCCTAAGCGACGGTGCAGCCGCAGGCTGCACCGTCCAAATAGGGTTCAATTGATTTCCACCCCGAAATACCCGATACACGACAGATTCAGCCTCCACGCAGGGATTTCCTCCCTAAGCGACGGTGCAGCCGCAGGCTGCACCGTCCAAATAGGGTTCAATTGATTTCCACCCCGAAATACCCGATACACGACAGATTTAGCCTCCACGCAGGGGATTCCTCCCTAAGCGACGGTGCAGCCGCAGGCTGCACCGTCCAAATAGGGTTCAATTGATTTCCACCCCGAAATACCCGATACACGACAGATTTAGCCTCCACGCAGGGGATTCTCCCCTAAGCGACGGTGCAGCCGCAGGCTGCACCGTCCAAATAGGGTTCAATTGATTTCCACCCCGAAATACCCGATCCATGACAGACTTAGCCTCCACGCAGGGGATTCCCTCCCCTAAGCGACGGTGCAGCCGCAGGCTGCCCCGTCCGAATAGGGTTCAATTGATTTCCACCCCCGAAATACCCGATACACGACAGATTTAGCCTCTACACAAGGGATTTCCTCTCCTAAGCGACGGTGCAGCCGCAGGCTGCACCGTCCAAATAGGGTTCAATTGATTTCCAACCCCGAAATACCCGATACACGGCAGATTTGACCTCCACGCAGGGATTTCCTCCCTAAGCGACGGTGCAGCCGCAGGCTGCACCGTCCAAATAGGGTTCAATTGATTTCCACCCCGAAATACCCGATACACGACAGATTTAGCCTCCACGCAGGGGATTTCCTCCTAAGCGACGGTGCAGCCGCAGGCTGCACCGTCCAAATAGGGTTCAATTGATTTCCACCCCGAAATACCCGATACACGACAGATTTAGCCTCCACGCAGGGGATTCCTCCCTAAGCGACGGTGCAGCCGCAGGCTGCACCGTCCAAATAGGGTTCAATTGATTTCCACCCCGAAATACCCGATACACGACAGATTTAGCCTCCACGCAGGGGATTCCTCCCCTAAGCGACGGTGCAGCCGCAGGCTGCACCGTCCAAATAGGGTTCAATTGATTTCCACCCCGAAATACCCGATACACGACAGATTTAGCCTCCACGCAGGGGATTCCTCCTAAGCGACGGTGCAGCCGCAGGCTGCACCGTCCAAATAGGGTTCAATTGATTTCCACCCCGAAATACCCGATACACGACAGATTTAGCCTCCACGCAGGGGATTCCTCCCCTAAGCGACGGTGCAGCCGCAGGCTGCACCGTCCAAATAGGGTTCAATTGATTTCCACCCCGAAATACCCGATACACGACAGATTTAGCCTCCACGCAGGGGATTCCCTCCCTAAGCGACGGTGCAGCCGCAGGCTGCACCGTCCAAATAGGGTTCAATTGATTTCCACCCCGAAATACCCGATGTACGACAGATTTAGCCTCCACGCAGGGATTTCCCTAAGCGACGGTGCAGCCGCAGGCTGCACCGTCCAAATACGTTTCAAACGGATTTCCACCCCGAAATACCCGATACACGACAGATTTAGCCTCCACGCAGGGGATTCCTCCTAAGCGACGGTGCAGCCGCAGGCTGCACCGTCCAAATAGGGTTCAATTGATTTCCACCCCGAAATACCCGATACACGACAGATTTAGCCTCCACGCAGGGGATTTCCTCCTAAGCGACGGTGCAGCCGCAGGCTGCACCGTCCAAATAGGGTTCAATTGATTTCCACCCCGAAATACCCGATACACGACAGATTTAGCCTCCACGCAGGGGATTCCTCCTAAGCGAAGGTACAGCCGCAGGCTGCACCGTCCAAACAGGGTTCAATTGATTTCCACCCCCGAAATACCCGATACACGACAGATTTAGCCTCCACGCAGGGGATTCCCTCCCCTAAGCGACGGTGCAGCCGCAGGCTGCACCGTCCAAATAGGGTTCAATTGATTTCCACCCCCGAAATACCCGATACACGACAGATTTAGCCTCCACGCATGGGATTTCCTCCCCTAAGCGACGGTGCAGCCGCAGGCTGCACCGTCCAAATAGGGTTCAATTGATTTCCACCCCCGAAATACCCGATACACGACAGATTTAGCCTCCACGCAGGGGATTCATCCCTAAGCGACGGCGCAGCCGCAGGCTGCACCGTCCAAATAGGGTTCAATTGATTTCCACCCCCGAAATACCCGATACACGACAGATTTAGCCTCCACGCAGGGGATTCCCTCCCCTAAGCGACGGTGCAGCCGCAGGCTGCACCGTCCAAATAGGGTTCAATTGATTTCCACCCCCGAAATACCCGATACACGACAGATTTAGCCTCCACGCAGGGGATTCCTCCTAAGCGACGGTGCAGCCGCAGGCTGCGCCGTCCAAATAGGGTTCAATTGATTTCCACCCCCGAAATACCCGATGTACGACAGATTTTGCCTCCACGAAGGGGATTCCCTCCCCTAAGCGACGGTGCAGCCGCAGGCTGCACCGTCCAAATAGGGTTCAATTGATTTCCACCCCCGAAATACCCGATACACGACAGATTTAGCCTCCACGCAGGGGTTTGCTCCCCTAAGCGACGGTGCAGCCGCAGGCTGCACCGTCCAAATAGGGTTCAATTGATTTCCACCCCCGAAATACCCGATGTACGACAGATTTTGCCTCCACGCAGGGGATTCCCTCCCCTAAGCGACGGTGCAGCCGCAGGCTGCACCGTCCAAATAGGGTTCAATTGATTTCCACCCCCGAAATACCCGATACACGACAGATTTAGCCTCCACGCAGGGGATTCCCTCCCCTAAGCGACGGTGCAGCCGCAGGCTGCACCGTCCAAATAGGGTTCAATTGATTTCCACCCCCGAAATACCCGATACACGACAGATTTAGCCTCCACGCAGGGGATTCCCTCCCCTAAGCGACGGTGCAGCCGCAGGCTGCACCGTCCAAATAGGGTTCAATTGATTTCCACCCCCGAAATACCCGATGTACGACAGATTTTGCCTCCACGAAGGGGATTCCCCCCCCCCTAAGCGACGCCGCAGGCTGCACCGCCCAAATACGTTTCAAACGGATTTCCACCCCCGAAATACCCGATACACGACAGATTTAGCCTCTACACAAGGGATTTCCTCCCCTAAGCGACGGTGCAGCCGCAGGCTGCACCGTCCAAATAGGGTTCAATTGATTTCCACCCCCGAAATACCCGATACACGACAGATTTAGCCTCCACGCAGGGGTTTGCTCCCCTAAGCGACGGTGCAGCCGCAGGCTGCACCGTCCAAATAGGGTTCAATTGATTTCCACCCCCGAAATACCCGATACACGACAGATTTAGCCTCCACGCAGGGATTTCCTCCCTAAGCGACGGTGCAGCCGCAGGCTGCACCGTCCAAATAGGGTTCAATTGATTTCCACCCCCGAAATACCCGATACACGACAGATACAGCCTCCACGCAGGGGTTTGCTCCCCTAAGCGACGGTACAGCCGCAGGCTGCACCGTCCAAATAGGGTTCAATTGATTTCCACCCCCGAAATACCCGATACACGACAGATTTAGCCTCCACGCAGGGGATTCCCTCCCCTAAGCGACGGTGCAGCCGCAGGCTGCACCGTCCAAATAGGGTTCAATTGATTTCCACCCCCGAAATACCCGATGTACGACAGATTTTGCCTCCACGAAGGGGATTCCCCCCCTAAGCGACGCCGCAGACTGCACCGTCCAAATAGGGTTCAATTGATTTCCACCTCCGAAATACCCGATACACGACAGATTTAGCCTCCACGCAGGGGATTCCTCCCTCAGCGCCGGTACAGCCGCAGGCTGCACCGTCCAAATAGGGTTCAATTGATTTCCACCCCCGAAATACCCGATACACGACAGATTTAGCCTCCACGCAGGGGTTTGCTCCCCTAAGCGACGGTACAGCCGCAGGCTGCACCGTCCAAATAGGGTTCAATTGATTTCCACCCCCGAAATACCCGATACACGACAGATTTAGCCTCCACGCAGGGGTCTGCTCCCTAAGCGACGGTGCAGCCGCAGGCTGCACCGTCCAAATAGGGTTCAATTGATTTCCACCCCCGAAATACCCGATGTACGACAGATTTTGCCTCCACGCAGGGGATTCCCTCCCCTAAGCGACGGTGCAGCCGCAGGCTGCACCGTCCAAATAGGGTTCAATTGATTTCCACCCCCGAAATACCCGATACACGACAGATTTAGCCTCCACGCAGGGGATTCATTCCCCTAAGCGACGGTGCAGCCGCAGGCTGCACCGTCCAAATAGGGTTCAATTGATTTCCACCCTCGAAATACCCGATACACGACAGATTTAGCCTCCACGCAGGGGATTCCTCCCTAAGCGACGGTGCAGCCGCAGGCTGCACCGTCCAAATAGGGTTCAATTGATTTCCACCCCGAAATACCCGATACACGACAGATTTAGCCTCCACGCAGGGATTTCCTCCCTAAGCGACGGTGCAGCCGCAGGCTGCACCGTCCAAATAGGGTTCAATTGATTTCCACCCCCGAAATACCCGATACACGACAGATTTAGCCTCCACGCAGGGGATTCCCTCCTCTAAGCGACGGTGCAGCCGCAAGCTGCACCGTCCAAATAGGGTTCAATTGAATTGATTTCCACCCCCGAAATACCCGATACACGACAGATTTAGCCTCCACGCAGGGGATTCCCTCCCCTAAGCGACGGTGCAGCCGCAGGCTGCACCGTCCAAATAGGGTTCAATTGATTTCCACCCCCGAAATACCCGATACACGACAGATTTTGCCTCCACGAAGGGGATTCCTCCTAAGCGACGGTGCAGCCGCAGGCTGCACCGTCCAAATAGGGTTCAATTGATTTCCACCCCCGAAATACCCGATACACGACAGATTTAGCCTCCACGCAGGGGATTTACTCCCCTAAGCGACGGTGCAGCCGCAGGCTGCACCGTCCAAATAGGGTTCAATTGATTTCCACCTCCGAAATACCCGATACACGACAGATTTAGCCTCCACGCAGGGGTTTGCTTCCCTAAGCGACGGTGCAGCCGCAGGCTGCACAGTCCAAATAGGGTTCAATTGATTTCCAACCCCGAAATACCCGATACACGACAGATTTAGCCTCCACGCAGGGATTCCTCCCTAAGCGACGGTGCAGCCGCAGGCTGCACCGTCCAAATAGGGTTCAATTGATTTCCACCCCGAAATACCCGATACACGACAGATTTAGCCTCCACGCAGGGGATTCCTCCCTAAGCGACGGTGCAGCCGCAGGCTGCACCGTCCAAATAGGGTTCAATTGATTTCCACCCCGAAATACCCGATACACGACAGATTTTGCCTCCACGAAGGGGATTCCCCCCCCCCCAAAGCGACGCCGCAGGCTGCACCGTCCAAATAGGGTTCAATTGATTTCCACCCCCGAAATACCCGATGTACGACAGATTTTGCCTCCACGCAGGGGATTCCCTCCCCTAAGCGACGGTGCAGCCGCAGGCTGCACCGTCCAAATAGGGTTCAATTGATTTCCACCCCCGAAATACCCGATACACGACAGATTTAGCCTCCACGCAGGGGATTCCCTCCCCTAAGCGACGGTGCAGCCGCAGGCTGCACCGTCCAAATAGGGTTCAATTGATTTCCACCCCCGAAATACCCGATACACGACAGATTTAGCCTCCACGCAGGGGATTCCCTCCCTAAGCGACGGTGCTGCCGCAGGCTGCACCGTCCAAATAGGGTTCAATTGATTTCCACCCCCGAAATACCCGATACACGACAGATTTAGCCTCCACGCAGGGGATTCCCTCCCCTAAGCGACGGTGCAGCCGCAGGCTGCACCGTCCAAATAGGGTTCAATTGAATTGATTTCCACCCCCGAAATACCCGATACACGACAGATTTAGCCTCCACGCAGGGGTTTGCTCCCCTAAGCGACGGTGCAGCCGCAGGCTGCACCGTCCAAATAGGGTTCAATTGATTTCCACCCCCGAAATACCCGATGTACGACAGATTTTGCCTCCACGAAGGGGATTCCCCCCCCCCTAAGCGACGCCGCAGGCTGCACCGTCCAAATAGGGTTCAATTGATTTCCACCCCCGAAATACCCGATACACGACAGATTTAGCCTCTACACAAGGGATTTCCTCTCCTAAGCGACGGTGCAGCCGCAGGCTGCACCGTCCAAATAGGGTTCAATTGATTTCCACCCCCGAAATACCCGATACACGACAGATTTGACCTCCACGCAGGGGATTCCCTCCCCTAAGCGACGGTGCAGCCGCAGGCTGCACCGTCCAAATAGGGTTCAATTGATTTCCACCCCCGAAATACCCGATACACGACAGATTTAGCCTCCACGCAGGGGATTCCCTCCCCTAAGCGACGGTGCAGCCGCAGGCTGCACCGTCCAAATAGGGTTCAATTGATTTCCACCCCCGAAATACCCGATACACGACAGATTTAGCCTCCACGCAGGGGATTACCTCCCTAAGCGACGGTGCAGCCGCAGGCTGCACCGTCCAAATAGGGTTCAATTGATTTCCACCCCGAAATACCCGATACACGACAGATTTAGCCTCCACGCAGGGGATTTCCTCCCTAAGCGACGGTGCAGCCGCAGGCTGCACCGTCCAAATAGGGTTCAATTGATTTCCACCCCGAAATACCCGATACACGACAGATTTAGCCTCCACGCAGGGGATTCCTCCCTAAGCGACGGTGCAGCCGCAGGCTGCACCGTCCAAATAGGGTTCAATTGATTTCCACCCCGAAATACCCGATGTACGACAGATTTAGCCTCCACGCAGGGGATTCCTCCCTAAGCGACGGTGCAGCCGCAGGCTGCACCGTCCAAATAGGGTTCAATTGATTTCCACCCCGAAATACCCGATACACGACAGATTTAGCCTCCACGCAGGGATTTCCTCCCTAAGCGACGGTGCAGCCGCAGGCTGCACCGTCCAAATAGGGTTCAATTGATTTCCACCCCGAAATACCCGATACACGACAGATTTAGCCTCCACGCAGGGGATTCCCTCCCTAAGCGACGGTGCAGCCGCAGGCTGCACCGTCCAAATAGGGTTCAATTGATTTCCACCCCGAAATACCCGATACACGACAGATTTAGCCTCCACGCAGGGGATTCCTCCCTAAGCGACGGTGCAGCCGCAGGCTGCACCGTCCAAATAGGGTTCAATTGATTTCCACCCCGAAATACCCGATACACGACAGATTTAGCCTCCACGCAGGGGATTCCCCTAAGCGACGGTGCAGCCGCAGGCTGCACCGTCCAAATAGGGTTCAATTGATTTCCACCCCGAAATACCCGATGTACGACAGATTTAGCCTCCACGCAGGGATTTCCTCCTAAGCGACGGTGCAGCCGCAGGCTGCACCGTCCAAATAGGGTTCAATTGATTTCCACCCCGAAATACCCGATACACGACAGATTTAGCCTCCACGCAGGGGATTCCTCCTAAGCGACGGTGCAGCCGCAGGCTGCACCGTCCAAATAGGGTTCAATTGATTTCCACCCCGAAATACCCGATGTACGACAGATTTAGCCTCCACGCAGGGGATTCCTCCTAAGCGACGGTGCAGCCGCAGGCTGCACCGTCCAAATAGGGTTCAATTGATTTCCACCCCGAAATACCCGATACACGACAGATTTAGCCTCCACGCAGGATTCCTCCCTAAGCGACGGTGCAGCCGCAGGCTGCACCGTCCAAATAGGGTTCAATTGATTTCCACCCCGAAATACCCGATACACGACAGATTTAGCCTCCACGCAGGGATTCCCTCCCTAAGCGACGGTGCAGCCGCAGGCTGCACCGTCCAAATAGGGTTCAATTGATTTCCACCCCGAAATACCCGATACACGACAGATTTAGCCTCCACGCAGGGGATTCCTCCCTAAGCGACGGTGCAGCCGCAGGCTGCACCGTCCAAATAGGGTTCAATTGATTTCCACCCCGAAATACCCGATACACGACAGATTTAGCCTCCACGCAGGGATTCCTCCCCTAAGCGACGGTGCAGCCGCAGGCTGCACCGTCCAAATAGGGTTCAATTGATTTCCACCCCGAAATACCCGATACACGACAGATTTAGCCTCCACGCAGGGGATTCCTCCCCTAAGCGACGGTGCAGCCGCAGGCTGCACCGTCCAAATAGGGTTCAATTGATTTCCACCCCGAAATACCCGATACACGACAGATTTAGCCTCCACGCAGGGGATTCCTCCCTAAGCGACGGTGCAGCCGCAGGCTGCACCGTCCAAATAGGGTTCAATTGATTTCCACCCCGAAATACCCGATACACGACAGATTTAGCCTCCACGCAGGGATTTCCTCCCTAAGCGACGGTGCAGCCGCAGGCTGCACCGTCCAAATAGGGTTCAATTGATTTCCACCCCGAAATACCCGATACACGACAGATTTAGCCTCCACGCAGGATTTCCTCCCCTAAGCGACGGTGCAGCCGCAGGCTGCACCGTCCAAATAGGGTTCAAATTGATTTCCACCCCGAAATACCCGATACACGACAGATTTAGCCTCCACGCAGGGGATTCCCTCCCTAAGCGACGGTGCAGCCGCAGGCTGCACCGTCCAAATAGGGTTCAATTGATTTCCACCCCGAAATACCCGATACACGACAGATTTAGCCTCCACGCAGGGGATTCCTCCTAAGCGACGGTGCAGCCGCAGGCTGCACCGTCCAAATAGGGTTCAATTGATTTCCACCCCGAAATACCCGATGTACGACAGATTTAGCCTCCACGCAGGGGATTCCTCCCCTAAGCGACGGTGCAGCCGCAGGCTGCACCGTCCAAATAGGGTTCAAATTGATTTCCACCCCGAAATACCCGATACACGACAGATTTAGCCTCCACGCAGGGGATTCCTCCCTAAGCGACGGTGCAGCCGCAGGCTGCACCGTCCAAATAGGGTTCAATTGATTTCCACCCCGAAATACCCGATACACGACAGATTTAGCCTCCACGCAGGGATTCCCTCCTAAGCGACGGTGCAGCCGCAGGCTGCACCGTCCAAATAGGGTTCAATTGATTTCCACCCCGAAATACCCGATACACGACAGATTTAGCCTCCACGCAGGGGATTCCCTCCTAAGCGACGGTGCAGCCGCAGGCTGCACCGTCCAAATAGGGTTCAATTGATTTCCACCCCGAAATACCCGATACACGACAGATTTAGCCTCCACGCAGGGGATTCCCTCCCTAAGCGACGGTGCAGCCGCAGGCTGCACCGTCCAAATAGGGTTCAATTGATTTCCACCCCGAAATACCCGATACACGACAGATTTAGCCTCCACGCAGGGATTCCTCCCCTAAGCGACGGTGCAGCCGCAGGCTGCACCGTCCAAATAGGGTTCAATTGATTTCCACCCCGAAATACCCGATACACGACAGATTTAGCCTCCACGCAGGATTTCCTCCCTAAGCGACGGTGCAGCCGCAGGCTGCACCGTCCAAATAGGGTTCAATTGATTTCCACCCCGAAATACCCGATACACGACAGATTTAGCCTCCACGCAGGGGATTCCTCCCTAAGCGACGGTGCAGCCGCAGGCTGCACCGTCCAAATAGGGTTCAATTGATTTCCACCCCGAAATACCCGATACACGACAGATTTAGCCTCCACGCAGGGATTCCCTCCCTAAGCGACGGTGCAGCCGCAGGCTGCACCGTCCAAATAGGGTTCAATTGATTTCCACCCCGAAATACCCGATACACGACAGATTTAGCCTCCACGCAGGGGATTTCCTCCCTAAGCGACGGTGCAGCCGCAGGCTGCACCGTCCAAATAGGGTTCAATTGATTTCCACCCCGAAATACCCGATACACGACAGATTTAGCCTCCACGCAGGGATTCCTCCTAAGCGACGGTGCAGCCGCAGGCTGCACCGTCCAAATAGGGTTCAATTGATTTCCACCCCCGAAATACCCGATACACGACAGATTTAGCCTCCACGCAGGGGTTTGCTCCCCTAAGCGACGGTGCAGCCGCAGGCTGCACCGTCCAAATAGGGTTCAATTGATTTCCACCCCCGAAATACCCGATGTACGACAGATTTTGCCTCTACACAAGGGATTTCCTCCCTTAAGCGACGGTGCAGCCGCAGGCTGCACCGTCCAAATAGGGTTCAATTGATTTCCACCCCCGAAATACCCGATACACGACAGATTTAGCCTCCACGCAGGGGATTCCCTCCCCTAAGCGACGGTGCAGCCGCAGGCTGCACCGTCCAAATAGGGTTCAATTGATTTCCACCCCGAAATACCCGATACACGACAGATTTAGCCTCCACGCAGGGATTTCCTCCCTAAGCGACGGTGCAGCCGCAGGCTGCCCCGTCCAAATAGGGTTCAATTGATTTCCACTCCCGAAATACCCGATACACGACAGATTTAGCCTCCACGCAGGGGATTCCCTCCCTAAGCGACGGTGCAGCCGCAGGCTGCACCGTCCAAATAGGGTTCAATTGATTTCCACCCCGAAATACCCGATACACGACAGATTTAGCCTCCACGCAGGGGATTTCCTCCCTAAGCGACGGTGCAGCCGCAGGCTGCACCGTCCAAATAGGGTTCAATTGATTTCCACCCCGAAATACCCGATACACGACAGATTTAGCCTCCACGCAGGGGATTCCTCCCCTAAGCGACGGTGCAGCCGCAGGCTGCACCGTCCAAATAGGGTTCAATTGATTTCCACCCCGAAATACCCGATACACGACAGATTTAGCCTCCACGCAGGGGATTCCCTCCCTAAGCGACGGTGCAGCCGCAGGCTGCACCGTCCAAATAGGGTTCAATTGATTTCCACCCCGAAATACCCGATACACGACAGATTTAGCCTCCACGCAGGGGATTCCCTCCCTAAGCGACGGTGCAGCCGCAGGCTGCACCGTCCAAATAGGGTTCAATTGATTTCCACCCCGAAATACCCGATACACGACAGATTTAGCCTCCACGCAGGGATTTCCTCCCTAAGCGACGGTGCAGCCGCAGGCTGCACCGTCCAAATAGGGTTCAATTGATTTCCACCCCGAAATACCCGATACACGACAGATTTAGCCTCCACGCAGGGGATTCCTCCCCTAAGCGACGGTGCAGCCGCAGGCTGCACCGTCCAAATAGGGTTCAATTGATTTCCACCCCGAAATACCCGATACACGACAGATTTAGCCTCCACGCAGGGGATTCCTCCCTAAGCGACGGTGCAGCCGCAGGCTGCACCGTCCAAATAGGGTTCAATTGATTTCCACCCCGAAATACCCGATACACGACAGATTTAGCCTCCACGCAGGGATTTCCTCCCTAAGCGACGGTGCAGCCGCAGGCTGCACCGTCCAAATAGGGTTCAATTGATTTCCACCCCGAAATACCCGATACACGACAGATTTAGCCTCCACGCAGGGGATTCCTCCCCTAAGCGACGGTGCAGCCGCAGGCTGCACCGTCCAAATAGGGTTCAATTGATTTCCACCCCGAAATACCCGATACACGACAGATTTAGCCTCCACGCAGGATTTCCTCCTAAGCGACGGTGCAGCCGCAGGCTGCACCGTCCAAATAGGGTTCAATTGATTTCCACCCCGAAATACCCGATACACGACAGATTTAGCCTCCACGCAGGGATTCCTCCCTAAGCGACGGTGCAGCCGCAGGCTGCACCGTCCAAATAGGGTTCAATTGATTTCCACCCCGAAATACCCGATACACGACAGATTTAGCCTCCACGCAGGGATTTCCTCCTAAGCGACGGTGCAGCCGCAGGCTGCACCGTCCAAATAGGGTTCAATTGATTTCCACCCCCGAAATACCCGATACACGACAGATTTAGCCTCTACACAAGGGATTTCCTCCCCTAAGCGACGGTGCAGCCGCAGGCTGCACCGTCCAAATAGGGTTCAATTGATTTCCACCCCCGAAATACCCGATACACGACAGATTTAGCCTCCACGCAGGGATTCCTCTCCTAAGCGAAGGTGCAGCCGCAGGCTGCACCGTCCAAATAGGGTTCAATTGATTTCCACCCCCGAAATACCCGATACACGACAGATTTAGCCTCCACGCAGGGGATTTCTCCTCTAAGCGACGGTGCAGCCGCAGGCTGCACCGTCCAAATAGGGTTCAATTGATTTCCACCCCCGAAATACCCGATACACGACAGATTTTGCCTCCACGAAGGGGATTCCCCCCCCCCCTAAGCGACGCCGCAGGCTGCACCGTCCAAATAGGGTTCAATTGATTTCCACCCCCGAAATACCCGATACACGACAGATTTAGCCTCCACGCAGGGGATTCCCTCCCCTAAGCGACGGTGCAGCCGCAGGCTGCACCGTCCAAATAGGGTTCAATTGATTTCCACCCCCGAAATACCCGATACACGACAGATTTAGCCTCTACACAAGGGATTTCCTCCCCTAAGCGACGGTGCAGCCGCAGGCTGCACCGTCCAAATAGGGTTCAATTGATTTCCACCCCCGAAATACCCGATACACGACAGATTTAGCCTCCACGCAGGGGATTCATTCCCCTAAGCGACGGTGCAGCCGCAGGCTGCACCGTCCAAATAGGGTTCAATTGATTTCCACCCCCGAAATACCCGATACACGACAGATTTAGCCTCCACGCAGGGGATTCCCTCCCCTAAGCGACGGTGCAGCCGCAGGCTGCACCGTCCAAATAGGGTTCAATTGATTTCCACCCCCGAAATACCCGATACACGACAGATTTAGCCTCCACGCAGAGGATTCCCTCCCCTAAGCGACGGTGCAGCCTCAGGCTGCACCGTCCAAATAGGGTTCAATTGATTTCCACCCCCGAAATACCCGATACACGACAGATTTAGGCTCCACGCAGGGATTTCCTCCCTAAGCGACGGTGCAGCCGCAGGCTGCACCGTCCAAATAGGGTTCAATTGATTTCCACCCCGAAATACCCGATACACGACAGATTTAGCCTCCACGCAGGGGATTCCTCCTAAGCGACGGTGCAGCCGCAGGCTGCACCGTCCAAATAGGGTTCAATTGATTTCCACCCCGAAATACCCGATACACGACAGATTTAGCCTCCACGCAGGGGATTCCTCCCCTAAGCGACGGTGCAGCCGCAGGCTGCACCGTCCAAATAGGGTTCAATTGATTTCCACCCCGAAATACCCGATACACGACAGATTTAGCCTCCACGCAGGGGATTCCCTCCCTAAGCGACGGTGCAGCCGCAGGCTGCACCGTCCAAATAGGGTTCAATTGATTTCCACCCCGAAATACCCGATACACGACAGATTTAGCCTCCACGCAGGGGATTCCTCCCCTAAGCGACGGTGCAGCCGCAGGCTGCACCGTCCAAATAGGGTTCAATTGATTTCCACCCCGAAATACCCGATACACGACAGATTTAGCCTCCACGCAGGGATTTCCTCCCTAAGCGACGGTGCAGCCGCAGGCTGCACCGTCCAAATAGGGTTCAATTGATTTCCACCCCGAAATACCCGATACACGACAGATTTAGCCTCCACGCAGGGATTCCCTCCTAAGCGACGGTGCAGCCGTAGGCTGCACCGTCCAAATAGGGTTCAATTGATTTCCACCCCGAAATACCCGATACACGACAGATTTAGCCTCTACACAAGGGATTTCCTCCCCTAAGCGAAGGTGCAGCCGCAGGCTGCACCGTCCAAATAGGGTTCAATTGATTTCCACCCCCGAAATACCCGATACACGACAGATTTAGCCTCCACGCAGGGAGATTTCCCTCCCTAAGCGACGGTGCAGCCGCAGGCTGCACCGTCCAAATAGGGTTCAATTGATTTCCACCCCGAAATACCCGATACACGACAGATTTAGCCTCCACGCAGGGATTTCCTCCCTAAGCGACGGTGCAGCCGCAGGCTGCACCGTCCAAATAGGGTTCAATTGATTTCCACCCCGAAATACCCGATACACGCCAGATTTAGCCTCCCCGCAGGGGTTTTCTCCCCTAAGCGACGGTGCAGCCGCAGGCTGCACCGTCCAAATAGGGTTCAATTGATTTCCACCCCCGAAATACCCGATACACGACAGATTTAGCCTCCACGCAGGGGATTCCCTCCCCTAAGCGACGGTGCAGCCGCAGGCTGCACCGTCCAAATAGGGTTCAATTGATTTCCACCCCCGAAATACCCGATACACGACAGATTTAGCCTCCACGCAGGGGATTCCCTCCCCTAAGCGACGGTGCAGCCGCAGGCTGCACCGTCCAAATAGGGTTCAATTGATTTCCTCCCCCGAAATACCCGATACATGACAGATTTAGCCTGTACACAAGAGATTTCCTCTCCTAGGCGACGGTGCAGCCGCAGGCTGCACCGTCCAAATAGGGTTCAATTGATTTCCACCCCCGAAATACCCGATACACGACAGATTTGACCTCCACGCAGGGGATTCCCTCCCTAAGCGACGGTGCAGCCGCAGGCTGCACCGTCCAAATAGGGTTCAATTGATTTCCACCCCGAAATACCCGATACACGACAGATTTAGCCTCCACGCAGGGGATTCCTCCCCTAAGCGACGGTGCAGCCGCAGGCTGCACCGTCCAAATAGGGTTCAATTGATTTCCACCCCGAAATACCCGATACACGACAGATTTAGCCTCCACGCAGGGATTTCCTCCCTAAGCGACGGTGCAGCCGCAGGCTGCACCGTCCAAATAGGGTTCAATTGATTTCCACCCCGAAATACCCGATACACGACAGATTTAGCCTCCACGCAGGGATTTCCTCCCTAAGCGACGGTGCAGCCGCAGGCTGCACCGTCCAAATAGGGTTCAATTGATTTCCACCCCGAAATACCCGATACACGACAGATTTAGCCTCCACGCAGGGGATTCCTCCCTAAGCGACGGTGCAGCCGCAGGCTGCACCGTCCAAATAGGGTTCAATTGATTTCCACCCCGAAATACCCGATACACGACAGATTTAGCCTCCACGCAGGGATTCCCTCCCCTAAGCGACGGTGCAGCCGCAGGCTGCACCGTCCAAATAGGGTTCAATTGATTTCCACCCCCGAAATACCCGATACACGACAGATTTTGCCTCCACGAAGGGGATATCCTCCCCTAAGCGACGGTGCAGCCGCAGGCTGCACCGTCCAAATAGGGTTCAATTGATTTCCACCCCCGAAATACCCCACACACGACCGAGTTAGCCTCCACGCAGGAGATTCCTCCCCTAAGCGACGGTGCAGCCGCAGGCTGCACCGTCCAAATAGGGTTCACTTGATTTCCACCCCGAAATACCCGATACACGACAGATTTAGCCTCCACGCAGGGGATTCCCTCCCCTAAGCGACGGTGCAGCCGCAGGCTGCACCGTCCAAATAGGGTTCAATTGATTTCCACCCCCGAAATACCCGATACACGACAGATTTAGCCTCCACGCAGGGGATTCCCTCCCCTAAGCGACGGTGCAGCCGCAGGCTGCACCGTCCAAATAGGGTTCAATTGATTTCCACCCCCGAAATACCCGATACACGACAGATTTAGCCTCCACGCAGAGTTTGCTCCCCTAAGCGACGGTGCAGCCGCAGGCTGCACCGTCCAAATAGGGTTCAATTGATTTCCACCCCCGAAATACCCGATACACGACAGATTTAGCCTCCACGCAGGGGTTTGCTCCCCTAAGCGACGGTGCAGCCGCAGGCTGCACCGTCCAAATAGGGTTCAATTGATTTCCACCTCCGAAATACCCGATACACGACAGATTTAGCCTCCACGCAGGGGATTCCTCCTAAGCGACGGTGCAGCCGCAGGCTGCACCGTCCAAATAGGGTTCAATTGATTTCCACCCCGAAATACCCGATACACGACAGATTTAGCCTCCACGCAGGGATTCCCTCCCTAAGCGACGGTGCAGCCGCAGGCTGCACCGTCCAAATAGGGTTCAATTGATTTCCACCCCGAAATACCCGATACACGACAGATTTAGCCTCCACGCAGGGGATTCCCTCCCCTAAGCGACGGTGCAGCCGCAGGCTGCACCGTCCAAATAGGGTTCAATTGATTTCCAGCCCCGAAATACCCGAAACACGACAGATTTAGCCTCCACGCAGAGGATTCCCTCCCTAAGCGACGGTGCAGCCGCAGGCTGCACCGTCCAAATAGGGTTCAATTGATTTCCACCCCGAAATACCCGATACACGACAGATTTAGCCTCCACGCAGGGGATTCCTCCCCTAAGCGACGGTGCAGCCGCAGGCTGCACCGTCCAAATAGGGTTCAATTGATTTCCACCCCGAAATACCCGATGTACGACAGATTTAGCCTCCACGCAGGGATTTCCTCCCTAAGCGACGGTGCAGCCGCAGGCTGCACCGTCCAAATAGGGTTCAATTGATTTCCACCCCGAAATACCCGATACACGACAGATTTAGCCTCCACGCAAGATTCCTCCCTAAGCGACGGTGCAGCCGCAGGCTGCACCGTCCAAATAGGGTTCAATTGATTTCCACCCCGAAATACCCGATACACGACAGATTTAGCCTCCACGCAGGGATTCCCTCCCCTAAGCGACGGTGCAGCCGCAGGCTGCACCGTCCAAATAGGGTTCAATTGATTTCCACCCCGAAATACCCGATACACGACAGATTTAGCCTCCACGCAGGGATTCCCTCCCTAAGCGACGGTGCAGCCGCAGGCTGCACCGTCCAAATAGGGTTCAAATTGATTTCCACCCCGAAATACCCGATACACGACAGATTTAGCCTCCACGCAGGGGTTTGCTCCCCTAAGCGACGGTGCAGCCGCAGGCTGCACCGTCCAAATAGGGTTCAATTGATTTCCACCCCCGAAATACCCGATACACGACAGATTTAGCCTCCACGCAGGGGATTCCCTCCCCTAAGCGACGGTGCAGCCGCAGGCTGCACCGTCCAAATAGGGTTCAATTGATTTCCACCCCCGAAATACCCGATACACGACAGATTTAGCCTCCACGCAGGGGTTTGCTCCCCTAAGCGACGGTGCAGCCGCAGGCTGCACCGTCCAAATAGGGTTCAATTGATTTCCACCCCCGAAATACCCGATGTACGACAGATTTTGCCTCTACACAAGGGATTTCCTCCCCTAAGCGACGGTGCAGCCGCAGGCTGCACCGTCCAAATAGGGTTCAATTGATTTCCACCCCCGAAATACCCGATACACGACAGATTTAGCCTCCAAGCAGGGATTTCCTCCTAAGCGACGGTGCAGCCGCAGGCTGCACCGTCCAAATAGGGTTCAATTGATTTCCACCCCGAAATACCCGATACACGACAGATTTAGCCTCCACGCAGGGATTCCCTCCCTAAGCGACGGTGCAGCCGCAGGCTGCCCCGTCCAAATAGGGTTCAATTGATTTCCACCCCGAAATACCCGATACATTACAGATTTAGCCTCCACGCAGGGGATTGCTCCCCTAAACGACGGTGCAGCCGCAGGCTGCACCGTCCAAATAGGGTTCAATTGATTTCCACCCCCGAAATACCCGATACACGACAGATTTAGCCTCCACGCAGGGGATTCCCTCCCCTAAGCGACGGTGCAGCCGCAGGCTGCACCGTCCAAATAGGGTTCAATTGATTTCCACCCCGAAATACCCGATACATTACAGATTTAGCCTCCACGCAGGGGATTCCTCCCTAAGCGACGGTGCAGCCGCAGGCTGCACCGTCCAAATAGGGTTCAATTGATTTCCACCCCGAAATACCCGATGTACGACAGATTTAGCCTCCACGCAGGATTTCCCTCCCTAAGCGACGGTGCAGCCGCAGGCTGCACCGTCCAAATAGGGTTCAATTGATTTCCACCCCGAAATACCCGATACACGACAGATTTAGCCTCCACGCAGGGGATTCCTCCTAAGCGACGGTGCAGCCGCAGGCTGCACCGTCCAAATAGGGTTCAATTGATTTCCACCCCGAAATACCCGATACACGACAGATTTAGCCTCCACGCAGGGATTCCTCCTAAGCGACGGTGCAGCCGCAGGCTGCACCGTCCAAATAGGGTTCAATTGATTTCCACCCCGAAATACCCGATACACGACAGATTTAGCCTCCACGCAGATTTCCTCCCCTAAGCGACGGTGCAGCCGCAGGCTGCACCGTCCAAATAGGGTTCAATTGATTTCCACCCCCGAAATACCCGATACACGACAGATTTAGCCTCCACGCAGGGGATTCCCTCCCCTAAGCGACGGTGCAGCCGCAGGCTGCACCGTCCAAATAGGGTTCAATTGATTTCCACCCCCGAAATACCCGATACATGACAGATTTAGCCTCTACACAAGGGATTTCCTCCCCTAAGCGACGGTGCAGCCGCAGGCTGCACCGTCCAAATAGGGTTCAATTGATTTCCACCCCCGAAATACCCGATGTACGACAGATTTAGCCTCCACGCAGGGGTTTGCTCCCCTAAGCGACGGTACAGCCGCAGGCTGCACCGTCCAAATAGGGTTCAATTGATTTCCACCCCCGAAATACCCGATACACGACAGATTTAGCCTCCACGCAGGGGATTTCCTCCCCTAAGCGACGGTGCAGCCGCAGGCTGCACCGTCCAAATAGGGTTCAATTGATTTCCACCCCCGAAATACCCGATGTACGACAGATTTTGCCTCTACACAAGGGATTTCCTCCCCTAAGCGACGGTGCAGCCGCAGGCTGCACCGTCCAAATAGGGTTCAATTGATTTCCACCCCCGAAATACCCGATACATGACAGATTTAGCCTCTACACAAGGGATTTCCTCCCCTAAGCGACGGTGCAGCCGCAGGCTGCACCGTCCAAATAGGGTTCAATTGATTTCCACCCCCGAAATACCCGATACACGACAGATTTAGCCTCCACGCAGGGGTTTGCTCCCCTAAGCGACGGTGCAGCCGCAGGCTGCACCGTCCAAATAGGGTTCAATTGATTTCCACCCCCGAAATACCCGATACACGACAGATTTAGCCTCCACGCAGGGGATTCCCTCCCCTAAGCGACGGTGCAGCCGCAGGCTGCACCGTCCAAATAGGGTTCAATTGATTTCCACCCCCGAAATACCCGATGTACGACAGATTTTGCCTCCACGAAGGGGATTCCCCCCCCTAAGCGACGCCGCAGGCTGCACCGTCCAAATAGGGTTCAATTGATTTCCACCCCCGAAATACCCGATACACGACAGATTTAGCCTCCACGCAGGGGATTCCCTCCCCTAAGCGACGGTGCAGCCGCAGGCTGCACCGTCCAAATAGGGTTCAATTGATTTCCACCCCCGAAATACCCGATACACGACAGATTTAGCCTCCACGCAGGGGATTCCCCCCCCTAAGCGACGCCGCAGGCTGCACCGTCCAAATAGGGTTCAATTGATTTCCACCCCCGAAATACCCGATGTACGACAGATTTAGCCTCCACGCAGGGGATTCATTCCCCTAAGCGACGGTGCAGCCGCAGGCTGCACCGTCCAAATAGGGTTCGATTGATTTCCACCCCCGAAATACCCGATACACGACAGATTTAGCCTCCACGCAGAGATTTCCTCCCTAAGCGACGGTGCAGCCGCAGGCTGCACCGTCCAAATAGGGTTCAATTGATTTCCACCCCGAAATACCCGATACACGACAGATTTAGCCTCCACGCAGGATTCCCTCCCCTAAGCGACGGTGCAGCCGCAGGCTGCACCGTCCAAATAGGGTTCAATTGATTTCCACCCCGAAATACCCGATACACGACAGATTTAGCCTCCACGCAGGGGATTCCTCCCCTAAGCGACGGTGCAGCCGCAGGCTGCACCGTCCAAATAGGGTTCAATTGATTTCCACCCCGAAATACCCGATACACGACAGATTTAGCCTCCACGCAGGATTTCCTCCCTAAGCGACGGTGCAGCCGCAGGCTGCACCGTCCAAATAGGGTTCAATTGATTTCCACCCCGAAATACCCGATACACGACAGATTTAGCCTCCACGCAGGGGATTCCTCCCCTAAGCGACGGTGCAGCCGCAGGCTGCACCGTCCAAATAGGGTTCAATTGATTTCCACCCCGAAATACCCGATACACGACAGATTTAGCCTCCACGCAGGATTCCTCCCCTAAGCGACGGTGCAGCCGCAGGCTGCCCCGTCCAAATAGGGTTCAATTGATTTCCACCCCCGAAATACCCGATGTACGACAGATTTTGCCTCCACGAAGGGGATTCCCCCCCCCCTAAGCGACGGTGCAGCCGCAGGCTGCACCGTCCAAATAGGGTTTAAACTGATTTTCACCCCCGAAATACCCGATACACGACAGATTTAGCCTCCACGCAGGGGATTCCCTCCCCTAAGCGACGGTGCAGCCGCAGGCTGCACCGTCCAAATAGGGTTTAAACTGATTTTCACCCCCGAAATACCCGATACACGACAGATTTAGCCTCCACGCAGGGGATTCCCTCCCCTAAGCGACGGTGCAGCCGCAGGCTGCACCGTCCAAATAGGGTTCAATTGATTTCCACCCCCGAAATACCCGATACACGACAGATTTAGCCTCCACGCAGGGGTTTGCTCCCCTAAGCGACGGTGCAGCCGCAGGCTGCACCGTCCAAATAGGGTTCAATTGATTTCCACCCCCGAAATACCCGATACACGACAGATTTAGCCTCCACGCAGGGGATTCCCTCCCCTAAGCGACGGTGCAGCCGCAGGCTGCACCGTCCAAATAGGGTTCAATTGATTTCCACCCCCGAAATACCCGATACACGACAGATTTAGCCTCCACGCAGGGGATTCCCTCCCCTAAGCGACGGTGCAGCCGCAGGCTGCCCCGTCCAAATAGGGTTCAATTGATTTCCACCCCCGAAATACCCGATACACGACAGATTTAGCCTCCACGCAGGGGTTTGCTCCCCTAAGCGACGGTACAGCCGCAGGCTGCACCGTCCAAATAGGGTTCAATTGATTTCCACCCCGAAATACCCGATACACGACAGATTTAACCTCCACGCAGGGGATTCCCTCCCTAAGCGACGGTGCAGCCGCAGGCTGCACCGTCCAAATAGGGTTCAAATTGATTTCCACCCCGAAATACCCGATACACGACAGATTTAGCCTCCACGCAGGGATTCCTCCCTAAGCGACGGTGCAGCCGCAGGCTGCACCGTCCAAATAGGGTTCAATTGATTTCCACCCCGAAATACCCGATACACGACAGATTTAGCCTCCACGCAGGGATTCCTCCCCTAAGCGACGGTGCAGCCGCAGGCTGCACCGTCCAAATAGGGTTCAATTGATTTCCACCCCCGAAATACCCGATACACGACAGATTTAGCCTCCACGCAGGGGTTTGCTCCCCTAAGCGACGGTGCAGCCGCAGGCTGCACCGTCCAAATAGGGTTCAATTGATTTCCACCCCCGAAATACCCGATGTACGACAGATTTTGCCTCCACGCAGGGGATTCCCTCCCCTAAGCGACGGTGCAGCCGCAGGCTGCACCGTCCAAATAGGGTTCAATTGATTTCCACCCCCGAAATACCCGATACACGACAGATTTAGCCTCCACGCAGGGGATTCCCTCCCCTAAGCGACGGTGCAGCCGCAGGCTGCACCGTCCAAATAGGGTTCAATTGATTTCCACCCCCGAAATACCCGATACACGACAGATTTAGCCTCCACGCAGGGGATTCCCTCCCCTAAGCGACGGTGCAGCCGCAGGCTGCACCGTCCAAATAGGGTTCAATTGATTTCCACCCCCGAAATACCCGATACACGACAGATTTAGCCTCCACGCAGGGATTCCCTCCTAAGCGACGGTGCAGCCGCAGGCTGCACAGTCCAAATAGGGTTCAATTGATTTCCACCCCCGAAATACCCGATACACGACAGATTTAGCCTCCACGCAGGGGATTCCCTCCCCTAAGCGACGGTGCAGCCGCAGGCTGCACCATCCAAATAGGGTTCAATTGATTTCCACCCCCGAAATACCCGATACACGAAAGATTTAGCCTCCACGCAGGGTTTGCTCCCCTAAGCGACGGTACAGCCGCAGGCTGCACCGTCCAAATAGGGTTCAATTGATTTCCACCCCCGAAATACCCGATACACGACAGATTTAGCCTCCACGCAGGGGATTCCCTCCCCTAAGCGACGGTGCAGCCGTAGGCTGCACCGTCCAAATAGGGTTCAATTGATTTCCACCCCCGAAATACCCGATACATGACAGATTTAGCCTCTACACAAGGGATTTCCTCCCCTAAGCGACGGTGCAGCCGCAGGCTGCACCGTCCAAATAGGGTTCAATTGATTTCCACCCCCGAAATACCCGATACACGACAGATTTAGCCTCTACACAAGGGATTTCCTCCCCTAAGCGACGGTGCAGCCGCAGGCTGCACCGTCCAAATAGGGTTCAATTGATTTCCACCCCCGAAATACCCGATACACGACAGATTTAGCCTCCACGCAGGGGATTCCCTCCCCTAAGCGACGGTGCAGCCGCAGGCTGCACCGTCCAAATAGGGTTCAATTGATTTCCACCCCCGAAATACCCGATACACGACAGATTTAGCCTCCACGCAGGATTCCCTCCCCTAAGCGACGGTGCAGCCGCAGGCTGCACCGTCCAAATAGGGTTCAATTGATTTCCACCCCGAAATACCCGATACACGACAGATTTAGCCTCCACGCAGGGGATTTCCTCCCTAAGCGACGGTGCAGCCGCAGGCTGCACCGTCCAAATAGGGTTCAATTGATTTCCACCCCGAAATACCCGATACACGACAGATTTAGCCTCCACGCAGGGGATTCCTCCCCTAAGCGACGGTGCAGCCGCAGGCTGCACCGTCCAAATAGGGTTCAATTGATTTCCACCCCGAAATACCCGATGTACGACAGATTTAGCCTCCACGCAGGGATTTCCTCCCTAAGCGACGGAGCAGCCGCAGGCTGCACCGTCCAAATAGGGTTCAATTGATTTCCACCTCCGAAATACCCGATACACGACAGATTTAGCCTCCACGCAGGGGTTTGCTCCCCTAAGCGACGGTGCAGCCGCAGGCTGCACCGTCCAAATAGGGTTCAATTGATTTCCACCCCCGAAATACCCGATACACGACAGATTTAGCCTCCACGCAGGGGATTTACTCCCCTAAGCGACGGTGCAGCCGCAGGCTGCACCGTCCAAATAGGGTTCAATTGATTTCCACCCCCGAATGACCTGATGTACGACAGATTTTGCCTCCACGCAGGGGACTTCCTCCCCTAACCGACGGTGCAGCCGCAGGCTGCCCCGTCCAAATAGGTTTCAATTGATTTTCACCTCCGAAATACCCGATACACGACAGATTTAGCCTCCACGCAGGATTCCTCTCCTAAGCGACGGTGCAGCCGCAGGCTGCACCGTCCAAATAGGGTTCAATTGATTTCCACCCCCGAAATACCCGATACATGACAGTTTAAGCCTCTACACAAGGGATTTCCTCTCCTAAGCGACGGTGCAGCCGCAGGCTGCACCGTCCAAATAGGGTTCAATTGATTTCCACCCCCGAAATACCCGATACGCGACAGATTTAGCCTCCACGCAGGGGTTTTCTCCTCTAAGCAACGGTGCAGCCGCAGGCTGCACAGTCCAAATAGGGTTCAATTGATTTCCACCCCCGAAATACCCGATGCACGACAGATTTTGCCTCCACGCAGGGAGATTCCTCCCCTAAGCGACGGTGCAGCCGCAGGCTGCACCGTCCAAATAGGGTTCAATTGATTTCCACCCCGAAATACCCGATACACGACAGATTTAGCCTTCACGCAGGGGATTCCCTTCCCTAATCGACGGTGCAGCCGCAGGCTGCACCGTCCGAATAGGGTTCAATTGATTTCCACCCCCGAAATACCCGATGTACGACAGATTTAGCCTCCACGCAGGGGATTCATTCCCCTAAGCGACGGTGCAGCCGCAGGCTGCACCGTCCAAATAGGGTTCAATTGATTTCCACCCCCGAAATACCCGATACATGACAGATTCAGCCTCTACACAAGGGATTTCCTCTCCTAAGCGACGGTGCAGCCGCAGGCTGCACCGTCCAAATAGGGTTCAATTGATTTCCACCCCCGAAATACCCGATACACGACAGATTTAGCCTCCACGCAGGGGATTCCCTCCCCTAAGCGACGGTGCAGCCGCAGGCTGCACCGTCCAAATAGGGTTCAATTGATTTCCACCCCCGAAATACCCGATACACGACAGATTTAGCCTCCACGCAGGGGATTCATTCCCCTAAGCGACGGGGCAGCCGCAGGCTGCACCGTCCAAATAGGGTTTAATTGATTTCCACCCCGAAATACCCGATACACGACAGATTTAGCCTCCACGCAGGGGATTCCTCCCTAAGCGACGGTGCAGCCGCAGGCTGCTCCGTCCAAGTAGGGTTCAATTGATTTCCACCTCCGAAGTACCCGATACACGACAGATTTTGCCTCCACGCAGGGGATTCCTCCTAAGCGACGGTGCAGCCGCAGGCTGCACCGTCCAAATAGGAGTTCAAATTGATTTCCACCCCGAAATACCCGATACACGACAGATTTAGCCTCCACGCAGGGATTCCTCCCTAAGCGACGGTGCAGCCGCAGGCTGCACCGTCCAAATAGGGTTCAATTGATTTCCACCTCCGAAATACCCGATACACGACAGATTTAGCCTCCACGCAGGGGATTTACTCCCCTAAGCGACGGTGCAGCCGCAGGCTGCACCGTCCAAACAGGGTTCAATTGATTTCCACCCCCGAAATACCCGATGTACGACAGATTTAGCCTCCACGCAGGGGATTCCCTCCCCTAAGCGACGGTGCAGCCGCAGGCTGCACCGTCCAAATAGGGTTCAATTGATTTCCACCCTCGAAATACCCGATACACGACAGATTTAGCCTCCACGCAGGGGATTCATTCCTCTAAGCGACGGTGCAGCCGCAGGCTGCACCGTCCAAATAGGGTTCAATTGATTTCCACCCCCGAAATACCCGATACACGACAGATTTAGCCTCCACGCAGGGATTCCCTCCCTAAGCGACGGTGCAGCCGCAGGCTGCACCGTCCAAATAGGGTTCAATTGATTTCCACCTTCGAAATACCCGATACACGACAGATTTAGCCTCCACGCAGGGGATTCCCTCCCCTAAGCGACGGTGCAGCCGCAGGCTGCACCGTCCAAATAGGGTTCAATTGATTTCCAACCCCGAAATACCCGATACACGACAGATTTAGCCTCCACGCAGGGGATTCCCTCCCCTAAGCGACGGTGCAGCCGCAGGCTGCACCGTCCAAATAGGGTTCAATTGATTTCCACCCCCGAAATACCTGATGTACGACAGATTTTGCCTCCACGCAGGGGTTTGCTCCCCTAAGCGACGGTGCAGCCGCAGGCTGCACCGTCCAAATAGGGTTCAATTGATTTCCACCCCCGAAATACCCGATACACGACAGATTTAGCCTCCACGCAGGGGATTCCCTCCCCTAAGCGACGGTGCAGCCGCAGGCTGCACCGTCCAAATAGGGTTCAATTGATTTCCACCCCCGAAATACCCGATGTACGACAGATTTTGCCTCCACGAAGGGGATTCCCCCCCCCCTAAGCGACGCCGCAGGCTGCACCGCCCAAATACGTTTCAAACGGATTTTCACCCCCGAAATACCCGATACACGACAGATTTAGCCTCCACGCAGGGGATTCCCTCCCCTAAGCGACGGTGCAGCCGCAGGCTGCACCGTCCAAATAGGGTTCAATTGATTTCCACCCCCGAAATACCCGATACACGACAGATTTAGCCTCCACGCAGGGGATTCCCTCCCCTAAGCGACGGTGCAGCCGCAGGCTGCACCGTCCAAATAGGGTTCAATTGATTTCCACCCCCGAAATACCCGATACACGACAGATTTAGCCTCCACGCAGGGGTTTGCTCCCCTAAGCGACGGTGCAGCCGCAGGCTGCACCGTCCAAATAGGGTTCAATTGATTTCCACCCCCGAAATACCCGATACACGACAGATTTAGCCTCCACGCAGGGGTTTTCTCCCCTAAGCGACGGTACAGCCGCAGGCTGCACCGTCCAAATAGAGTTCAATTGATTTCCACCCCCGAAATACCCGATACACGACAGATTTAACCTCCACGCAGGGGATTCCCTCCCCTAAGCGACGGTGCAGCCGCAGGCTGCTGCGTCCAAATAGGGTTCAATTGATTTCCACCGCCGAAATACCCGATCCACGACAGATTTAGCCTCCACGCAGGAGATTCGCTCCCCTAAGCGACGGTGCAGCCGCAGGCTGCACCGTCCAAATAGGGTTCAATTGATCTCCACCCCCGAAATACCCGATGTACGACAGATTTTGCCTCCACGCAGGATTCCTCCCCTAAGCGA